>SEYY01012120.1:0-13618 GCA_009176605.1 Armadillidium nasatum | reverse complement strand
TATATAAATATATATATATATATAAATATTTAAACTTCAAATTTTTTTAAAAAAAAATTTATTTTATTTATTTGAATTACTTTTATTCTTTTAATTTAAGTGTTTTTGATTTTTTTTTTCTTTCAAAAATTCTTTGCCATTCACTGATAAACCGAAAAAAATCGTATTACGATCATTTCCTCTATGTAGGTAGGCTTGGTAGAAAAGTAGAATTCGTAGTTTCTCTCTTGAGAATTATTAGACCTGGTATCGGTATCGGTATCGGGCATTTTTTGCCGATACCGATACCGATAAAACGGTCGATACCGATACCGGTATCGGAAAATATGCCGATACTTGCCGATACCGATACCGATACCGATACCGATACTTCACTCCATCCCTATGATAGACTCTATCGAAAGCTTACGATATGTCCAGCTCCATAGCAAAAGATTCACCGAAATGCTGCAGAAGAGCGGAGGAAAAAGAGTCTGAGAGAAGAGAAAGGAGATCACCAATAGAGCGTTTCTTACGAAATCCATATTGGCGATCTGAGATAAGATTAGAAGAATTGAGATGTTTCCAAATCTTCCTGTTAAGAATAGATTCGAAAACTTTAGAGAGAACGGAGGTCAAAGAAATAGGACGGTAGTTAGAGGGTTGAGAGGGGTCCCCCTTCTTCGGCACAGGGAGGATATATAATATATATATAGTTACTGAATGTATTATTATATATATATATATATATATATATATATATATATATATATATATATATATATATATATATATATATATATATATATATATATATATATATATATATATATATATTAGGGATGGAGTGAAGTATCGGTATCGGTATCGGTATCGGCAAAGTATAGGCATCGGTATTTCCGATTTTTAGTACCGTATTGTATCGGTATCGGTAAGTATCGGTTATATTTATAGGTATCGGTATCGGTAGTTATTGGTAGTAGTATCGGCAAGCATCGGCATATTTTCAGGTATCGGGTATCGGTATCGGCTTCGGAATTTTTAGGTATCGGTATCGGTATTCGGTATCGGTCGGTAAAAATTTTGTGTATCGCTCCATCCAATATATATATATATATATATATATATATATATATATATATATATATATATATATATATATATATATATATATATATATATATATATATATATATATATATATATATATATATATATATATATATATATAGTCCCTTTTTTTAAAATAGTTATCCAAAATAAAAAAAAAACGTTTTCTAAAAAACATTGTAATTTAAAGCGTTAACTTGTGCATAATATTATATTTTTTAAAAGCATTTTTAAAACTAAGTAATAAATAAAAATAAAGTTTCTTTTTGTTATAAAAATAATTATTATATATGTATAATGATAAAAACTATTAAAACATTTAAAATATTACGTAAATTGTGTGTATTTCTATAACAAATTCTGAATGTACTTTTTACTCTGGTTTCCTGCCAAAAACAATAATTTTTGCCAGGAAACTTGAAGGTAAAACTATTATAAAAAATTATTATAAAATGTAAAAATATACTATATTATATTATATTTCCCAATAAAAATGTTTATGTTAAAAATTTCAATTTTTTTAAATGTATTTTAATATATAATATTTAAATACATTGTAAAACAATATTTTCTATTTTAAATATATAAAATTTTGTATGTTATTTCTATATAAACTTGTAAAACTTTAATAATAATAAGGTTGCAAACCATTTTTGTTAAAATTATCCAAACCAAGAAACAAGAAACCAAAAAAGAAAATAGGATACCCCAAGAAGAAAAGGAAGATAAAAAGTGCACAATGTTCACTTTAGTCAGAAGGAAGAAAGAAGCAGAAATAGAGGCAGCATAAGAAGAAGTCACCACAGAAGAGCCTCCTCCAAGAACTGTGTATAGATACTTTGACGGTTTTCTTATGTCCTCGACTATCTAACACAGCAAGAGGCTCATAAACAACAATCCAGGGATCAAGAAGAAGCTGTTGCTGATACCTCCCTTTTCTCTTCCCTCGAAGCGGCAATACACAACTGAGGCAGCTGGCTGCGAACTGGGTGGCCATTTTCAAGTTCGGCCTACCAGCCCAACTATTGACCCAGCGATTCGTCCAAAAGTTCGGCCTACCAGCTGAACTACTGGGCCAATAATTCATCCACAAGTTGGGCCTACCAGCCCAACTCCCTTCAACATCTAGACTTTATGGGTGTCTCATTAAAGTGGTAACCCTAGAAGTATATTCAGATTTACTGGACAACAAAGGACTACGCTGACCGTCATCATGGCTTTTCCCAACCAACAGCAGCCTCAAAAACAGGAGAAAAACAAAGTTATCTCTGCTGCAAGAATGGAGCGAAGCAGCCCGCCTTCTCTGTAACCTCGATTACAACATGGATTCTTGTCCTTGCAACAAGAATAAATACCACATGGATCACGTACTTCCATTAAAATGCTGGTTCTCAAGAAACCTAACATCATTTACCAATTTTTCCAATTCTTCTAGCTCAAGTAAATTCAATTCAACTTAAAAAATAACGGACTGCAGTTAGACGTCTATTGAAGCAATTTTACACCAGATGTTTTATGGTTAATTTGTCTCTTTGGATTTCTGCTGCAAAGAAGTTATAAACAACCTACAAAAAATCTACATTCAACATTTACAAATGACTCTTCATTCAACTCACACCGCTCATTTCTGAAAACGAAGAAAAATCAAATGCAAAAAGAAAGCATCGTAGCAAATACTTTTTTCCAGCATTTTTCGGTAACAGTAGGTGCTCTCGATGTACCTGACATTCCTATCCTTGATATACCTGATGTTCCTACTTCTGAGACACCTGATGTTCCTACTCTCTGATGTTCCTGATGTCATGTTCTGATGTCCCTGATGTCTCTGATGTTTCTACTCCCGATGTCACTGATGGTCTTGTTCTCAGAAGAAACCCCCTCCGTCGAGTACGCTTCCGTGAAGATGTTCACTCCGTGTCTCTGTGGGGAACTGAATATATTTTGCCCTTTTTTAAAATAGTTTTCCAAAATAAAAAAAACGTTTTCTATAAAAAAAATTAATTTAAAGCGTTAACTTGTGCATAATATTTATATTTTTAAAAGCATTTAAAACTAAGTATTAAATAAAAATAAAGTTTCTTTTTGTTATAAAAATAATTATTATATATGTATAATGATATAAACTATTAATTTAAAAAGAAAAACATTTAAAATATAAGGTAAATTGTGTGTTTTACTATAACAAATTCTGAAAGTACTTTTTACTCTATGTTCCCGCCAAAAACAATAATTTTTGCCGGGAAACTAGAAGGTAAAACTATTATAAAAAATTATTATAAAATGTAAAATATATATTATATTATATTATATTCCCAATAAAAATGTTTATGTTAAAAATTTCAATTTTAATGTATTTTAATATATAATATTTAAATGCATTGTAAAACAATATTTTCTATTTTAAATATATAAAGTTTTGTATGTTATTTCAATATAAACTTGTAAAACTTTAATAATAATAAGGTTGTAAACCATTTTTGTTAAAATTATCTAAACTAAGAAAATAAAGTGGAAAACCAACTACTTTTCTTACACCTTCCCAATATTGAGATAATTTTCAGAAGGTATAGAAGTAAGTCATTGGCTAATCACTTTATCCAAGAAGCCGAAGAAGAAGCCGCACCGACAAGAAGAAGACGTCCAAAACCGAGACAAGAAGAAACCACTACAACAGCAGAAAAAGATGTCCCAGTAGAAGAAGTTCCAACGCCTCTGCTACCGAAAGGAAACCCAGTTTGGCAGACCATTTCCCCTCAACTGTGGTTCCTCCTCTGAAGTAGCCTTCCATCTGAGGCTACCAACGCTCAGAGGCTTAAGAAATCTTAGTATGGGTGTTTGCATTGCCTAAGTAAAAGTATGTTAAATAAATGAAATGTATATATGGATGATGAGTTACGACAAGTGCTGGTGAGGATTCACTCTTTATCGTGAATTAATTCATTAGTTATTATGTTGAGGATTTCAGAAATAGGAAGATTTGTATACAAAGATTCAATATCAAAGCTTGTCATGAAGCAAGTGTCAAAAGAAGAATTTAGGCAATTGATAATGTCGAAAGTGTCTGACAAGGTATATTCATTTTAAGTTGAAGGATCTAAGATAGGAACAAAAATTGGGCAAGATTGTAGTTAGAAGAGAGATAATATATATATATATATATATATATATATATATATATATATATATATATATATATATATATATATATATATATATATATATATATATATATATATATATATATATATATATATATATATATATATATATATATATATATATATATATATATATATATATATATTGTGATCATTTTTGCATTAGCGTCCTCAGCAAAATTGACATCGCATCCGCATCAGCATTAGCATCCGCATCCGCATCCGCATTTTCAAAAATTCAACATCCGCATCCGCATCCGATCTGCACTTGACGAAAATTCTATATCCGCATCTACATCCGCATCCGAAAATGGAAAAAAATGACATCCGATCCATCAATAATATATATATATATATATATAATATATATATATATATATATATATATATATATATATATATATATATATATATATATATATATATATATATATATATATATATATATATATATATATATATATATATATATACAATCGATAGCCAAACTTTCCTCTTGTGCTAGGCTGTGCAACTTGGTGACTGCAGTGAGCCATACAAAGGGACTGCGTGAGAATCGGTAGTTCGACACTTCATTGATCTACCTATGCGACTCTTTCATAGCAGTTAGCCTACTAAAAGGCACGAAAGAATTAGAAAAGATGTAATGGCCACTGTGCCTAGAAGCAAAGGACTTTATTTCGAAGAGAAACTCGAAGAACACCCAGCCTCCGTTGATATCTCCTCTAAACACCAGAGAGAGAGACTAAAATCCCATGGTGATCCTGGAGGTGTGTTCAGATTTTCTGGGTAAAGATTCAGCACCCATCTGCCTTGCCCTCCGGCCATCGTTTTTCTAAAGAAATTAGCAAGCATGGCAAGAGACCAGGAAAGACCCCGAGAACCCTCATAACAGAGCATTGCTAAAGTCAGGGTGAATTCTCCTACATTCTCTGAAACCTCTGTTCAGACGTGGTTTCAAGAAATGTGAATTCTTCCTCGGTTAAAAAGTCTTCTCAGAATGATTAACACTTCCAAAAGACAAGAAAGAAACAATCACAAATTTCCCACTTCAGCTTCATTAAGATTTCTCGGATGATTGGATACTATACAAGATTCATCCCTAACTTCGGCTTTCGGAAAAAGCCAAATACCACCCTAAAGATTCATCCCTAACTTCGGCTTTCGGAAAAAGCCAAATACCACTCCGACTGAAGAAGAAATCACATCTTTTCAAGAAACAAAAGAAGTCCATCAATATGCAACAACGCTTCCTTTCTCCTTGCCAAACGTGATTTACCTGCACCTGGTAACAAACAGCAGTCAGAAGTCTATAAGAGCAGATTATTGATGGTCAACCTATTTCCCCATAGATTTCTACAGCAAGAAGTTATCAGAACCACAACGAAAATATTCCGCATTTGACAGAGAACTCCTAGCAGCTTACTACTCTGTTCTTCATTTCAAGCATATGTTAGAAGGAAGAACTGTCACCCTTTGTACGGATTACAAGCAGCTCGTTTCGGCGTTCCATTTCAAGATATCCTGCGAAAAGTGACCGTCAACAACGACACCTCTCAGTTCTCACCTAGTACATCACTGAATTCACTACGTTAGAGGAGAAGACATCATTGTAGCAGATACTTTTTCCCGGATTTCTTTGGTAATTACTGTGGATGTTATCAATTTGCCTGCTATCGCCCTTGACTTCAAGAAACTGATGAAAATACAAGCAACAATCAACCACGCCTTTGCAATTATCCTCTTCAGGAAAACCTCAAGATATGGTGTGAAATCCTCTCACCTCTCATCAAAGACCTTTGGCAATAATCTATATCAGATGTCTCACCCAGGAATTAAAGGATTCATTAAGATTAATCAAGAAGATATATTTTTGGCCTTGCATAATGGATCAGTGAAATCAGACTTTTCGTCCGCACTGTGAAAACAGTGCCAAGTTTTCTAAAGTTCACCGTCACACCAAGCAACCTATTACTCCAGTGGAAATCCCTTCATCAAGATTTGAAACTGTGCACATTGACATCGTAGGACCATTTTCTCCATCAGCTACCTGCGGTTCTTCATCTCCAGTTTTTCAATACCTACTCACTTGCATTGATCATAATACAAAATGGTCAGAAGTATTCCCAATTACCAACACCACAGCCAAAGTCAGTCAGCTTAAACCTTCATGCAATGGCATATCCAGATTTCGGTGTATCCACTCCTACGTCATTTCTGACAGAGGTCCTCAGTTTGAGAGTGAAGTTCTTCACTGAAGTTATCTCACATGATTGGATTCCACCGCCTTCGAACTTCAGCTTATCATCCTGAGGCAAACTCTCAAATTGAACGATTTCATCGATCTCTCAAGACAGCATTGATGGCTAGAAAAGAAAATTGGTTATTGTCTTTACCCATCATTCTTCTCAGTCTTCGATGCATTCCCAACGACTCTGGTTATTCAGCTTTTGAAGCCGTCACTGGAAAAACTCCTCTTTGTCCTATGGAGATTCTTCAATCAACCCCTAACAACAAGCAAAGTTTGGACTCCTTCATGAAGAAATTTATGGCACATATGAAAGAACTAGACTTCAGAGAACTTCCTACTTTTCATCTCCATACTTGCCTAAGAACCTGCAAACTTGTACCCATGTACATTTAAAGCTTCCTACTGTGGTCCTTACAAAGTTCTTCAACGAATGGATTGCTATTTCAAGATAGAGCTTCATGATGGAAGGACTACTGTCTTTTCCATTGAGAGACTAAAACCAGCCATCATGAAGCCTTCAATAAGACTTCCACCTGATGTTCCTGATGTCTCTAATGTCCTTGATGTGCCAGAAGTTTCTGATGTTCCTAATGTCATTGATGCTTCTGAAATTTCTGATGTTCCTGATGACTCAGATATTCCCGATGTTCCTGGCATCTGATATTCACGATGTCTCTGACGTCTCTGATGTTCCTAATATTCCACCAGTTTATGATGTCCCTGATGTACCTGATGTTTCCGATGTCTATGATGTTCCTCATGTCTCGGATGTCTCGTATGTTCCCGATGCCTTTACTCTTCACGATGTCCTTGATGTTTCTGCTGGTCCTAAGCTTAGGAGAAATCCATCCCCCTCCTCTAAGGGTACTCTTCCATTAAGTTATTCACTCCGTGTCTAGCTGGGAAACTAATATATAGTGAACGAATATGAAAGTTAGACAAAGTTACACAGTTTTCTGTTAAGCGTTTCCTGTAAATTCCCTAGCGTTAAGCGGGGACTTGGTTATTATTTTTATCATGTTGATTTTTTTAAGAAATCTTGCAAATTTTATAAGATTTAATTAAATAAAAATAAAGTGTTGTGCAAAAATTTTGATTGTAAAATAATTTGAAAATTTAAATTTATCTGAATAGATAGAAATCCTTTAAAAATGGAAAGAAATTTATTATAAGATAAAGTAGAAACACGTCGAATTTGTTAATTCAATTTCACGCGCTTTTAGTACAAGTCCCTCTTTTTATCAGATTTTCCAGGGAAAAACATTTAACAGTAACTATCTTATATACATTAACTAAAAAGATGTATTTTGTTTAATATTTTATATTATGTTAAAAGATTTTAATAAATAAAAAAGTTTTCATGAAATTTCGCGGTTTCAATGTATTTTTATATGTAACATTGAATTTTATGCATTATAATTTTATTATATAAAATATAACCATATTTTTTTTTTCTTTTTGTATATTGATTAAATATTAATTTTTCAAAATTTTGTAATAATCAGGTTGTATTAAAAATTATGTAAAAATTAACTAACCAGCTTTGGTGAATAAAAAGTAGAAACTATTCCGAGAGTTATTCAATTCCTTCTCCTTTACTAAAGAGATAAAATTATAGATAATTTAGGAATGTATTGAAAATAGTTGCCTGCTCTTAGGTGCCGAAGGAGACTACCCTGGAACTGCCACTGCCGAAGAAGACTCCCCTGGGCCTACCGCTGACCTGCTAAAGTCGTAGATTCTCCTACTGAAGAGGAGAAGAAAGTTCCCCCAGCCGAAGCAGAAGTTGCGAATTCTTCTACTGAAGAGACGCAGCAGTACCCTTGGCCGAAGCAGAAGTTTCCTCAGCTTTAACAGATGAAAAGACTGAACATTTTGGCTACTCATCAAGAGATAGCTCCATCGAATTTTTAGTCGAGTGGACTGGGCAACTCGACGACCTCGTTGTAACAGACACTTTTCCCGAATTTCTTCGGTAACTGTGTATGCTATCGATTTGCCTGTTATCTCTCGACTTCAAGAAACGGATGAAGAAATCAAGCAATATCACCTACGCCTTCACAATTATCATCTTCAGGAAAACCTCAAGATATGGTGTGAAACCTACACCTCTCATCAAAGACCTTTAGCAATAATCTACATCAGTTTGTCTCACCCAGGAATTAAAGGATTATTAAGATTAATCAAGAAGATATATTTTTGGCCTTGCATGAGCCGTGAGATAGACCCTTTCGTTCAAAGAGAGCTGTGTGAGAATCGGTAGACTGACGCTCCTCTTGTGCTAGGCTGTGCGACTTTGTGACAACAGTGAGCCATATAGAGAAACTGAGTAAGAGTTGGTAGTTCGAGACTTCAGTGTTCTACCTGTATGACTCGGTCTTCGCAGTGAGCAGACCAAAAGGCACGAGTGAATCAGAAGAGAAGTGATGGCCACCACGCCTACAAGCAGGCGACCTTACTACGAAGAGAAACTCCAGAGAGAGACTAACCACACTCACAATATATATATATATATATATATATATATATATATATATATATATATATATATATATATATATATATATATATATATATATATATATATATATATATATATATATATATATATATATATATATATATTATACAACGAACCATAAACCTCAGGATGCAAGGTGGTGTCGATTGCAGAAATTAAACATTTCTGCAATCGTGCGTGGGAATAAAATCTGGTTGAAAAGGGTTCCCAGTCCTTAAAACCATGCAAAGAACTAATCTTCATCTGACTCGACTGCAACGAAATCATCATTTATTATTGACCAAAGATTACTTCTAACTTAAATCTTTTTTTTTTTTAATATTTAATTTTCCATTAATTGCAGAAAGCACTTTGCATCGAAAGATGTGTTGCTTCACAAAAAAAAATCTTTTTATTGAATTTCTTTTAATTTACTATTAAAAAAATAGGGAAATATTATAACGAAATATTAAATTTTTTCTTTTACCTTTGGTCAATATCATTCTTCAACCATAATTACACAAATAAACTCTGCAACTTCAGGGAGAAGATCTTGAAGCTTCATATCCAATAGTCTTCTCTTCTCTTCTCTTCTCTTCTCTTCTCTTCTCTTCTCTCTCTCTTCTCTCTTCTCTTCTCTCTCTCTTCTCTTCTCTCTCTTCTCTTCTCTTCTCTTCTCTCTCTCTCTTCTCTTCTCTTCTCTTCTCTTCTCTTCTCTTCTCTTCTCTCTTCTCTCTCTTCTTCCTCTTCTCTTCTCTTCTCTCTCGTTTTCTTCTTCCATCTGCTTCCAAGCACATATATTATATATATATATATATATATATATATATATATATATATATATATATATATATATATATATATATATATATATATATATATATATATATATATATATATATATATATATATATATATATATATATCAGCGATATGCATCGATCGATATATTTGTATCGATTATCGGTGTCGCATCTACAGTCACAGCTTGCATCGAGTATAGGTATCGATTTTTGAATTTTTCGTAAAATATCGCAAAAATCGATGATATATTCTTGATACATGTTTCAAAATAATTCATTAATGTCCTATAGAAAAGATATATATTTTTAAAATGTAATATTTTAGTCAAACTTTTAAATTTATTTGTAATTACATTCATGCATTCATATTATAGTATACGAAATATATATATATATATATTTTTTTTTTACAGATCGCCACCACTCACGGGCAGAGCCCTTTTCAAGGAGGGGGCACACACACAAGGGGGAAGAAAACTCATTCAAACACATACCTAACGCACATCCCTCAGGTGGGCACACACGGAAGCCTTGAAGAGTGGAAGATTAAATACAGTAGGAAAAATAGAAGATGGTAGAGAGTTCCACAGAACAGAAGTGGCTGGGAAGAAGGAGGCACCACAACGAGCTACCCTGGGATTTCCTACGTCCACACAAAATTGGTGCGAAAGCAGGGCACCCCTTGTGCAACGAGGACGACGCAACAGTGGAGGAATGCGAGAGGCCAATTCCCTCGAGCACCTGCCATTGTAGTACCTATAGAAAAGAGATAGTGCGCCAACGTCACGTCACAGAGATAAAGAGAGTTTGAAAGTAGGGGACAGTAATTAATCTTTTAGCTTTAGACTCAACCCTATCCAAAAGAGAGGAGGAGCCGGAGCCCCCCCAAATGTAAGAACAATACTCCATACAAGGGCGGAATAAGACCCTTATATATTTGGAGTAACTGCTCAGAAGAAAAAAATTCTCGCAACCTGAACAGAATTCCCAGCTTCTTAGAGGCCGATTTAGCAACCATTGTGATATGTGGTTTCCAAGACAGTTTATTGTTTATGTTTAGACCAAGAATGTTAATGTTATTTACAGGTGAGACGGGAAACCCGTCGAAGAGGATAGGAAAGTTGGGAGGTGTTTTTGAGAGGGAGATGTGAAGAAGTTGAGTTTTTAAAGAGTTGAACTTCACAAGGTTGCTATGACCCCACCGGGAAATCCCATCCAGATCGGCAAGAATAGAATCGGAAAGTTGAAGACGAGAAGCAACTCTAGAAGCAAAAGAGGGAGCAGATTTGAAATGAGTAGAAGAATGTAGAGTTGAGTCGTCAGCATAAGAGTGAACAGAGTTAGAAGTGCAGTTGAGAAGATCATTAATGAAAAGTAAGAATAAAGTTGGAGATAAAACTGAACCTTGAGGAACACCACAGTTGACAGAAAAAGAGGAAGAGGTCGCTCCATCTACAAGTGCCGAAATGGAACGAACTGAGAGAAAACTAGACATGAGTAAGCAAAGGGAAGGAGGAAACCCAAAGGAAGGGAGCTTGGAGAGCAGTGACTCATGCCATACCCGGTCAAAAGCCTTGGATATGTCAAGCGCCACCACACAAGACTCCCCGAAATCCCTAAGGGCAGAAGACCATAGATCAGTAAGATAGGAAAGTATGTCACCAGTTGACCTCGAACGTCGAAAGCCATACTGGTGATCTGAGAGAAGAGAATGAGACTCCAAATGATCCAGGAAATGAGAGTTGAGGAGAGTTTCAAAATATTTTAGACAGAACACAAGTGAGAGCTATAGGTCGATAGTTAGAAGGGTCAGAGCGGCTACCTTTTTTCGGATTGGTTGAACAAATGCGCGCTTCCAGCATAGAGGAAAAGTATTAGTATTAAGGCATAGAGAGTAGAGCTGAACGAGGACAGGTCGCTAACTCGGAAGCACACTCCCTCAGAACACGAGGGGGAATGCCATCCGGGCCACTGGCCTTCCTGACGTTCATAGATTTCAGGATCCCATGCACCTGATCATGAGTAATTACAGGCAGGGACATGGGACACCTGAGAGGAGAAGGAGTAGGAGGAGGGGTGCCAGAATCGAGCAGGGTGGAATTAGATGAGAAAAGGCGGCCGAAGAGATTAGTCTTTTCAGAGGGAGTATTTGCAATAGAACCATCAGAGCGAATAAGAGGAGGAAAGGCAGATTTACAGAAGTTATTAGAGATATTTTTGACAAGAGGCCAGAAATTTTTATCAGTATTTGGAGAGCCATGGAGGTCAGCGCACTTCCTTTTTATGAAAGTACGCTTAGTCCGTCGAAGAACATCCCTGCAACGATTCCGAGCTGAATGAAAATTAGCAAGAGTGATAGGAGAAGGAGAGTTTTTCCATTCACGATAAGCATTGTCTCTCTCCCGAAGGACAAGAGAATATACATGATATAAGCCTTCGTATGTCGGTGTACATTTATGCTCAATATCAAATAATTCCTATAAAGTCCCGATATATATATATATATATATATATATATATATATATATATATATATATATATATATATATATATATATATATATATATATATATATATATATATATATATATATATATATATATATATATATATATATATATATATATATATATATATATATATATATATATATATATATATATATATATATATATATATATATATATATATATATATATTAAATACACAATTTAAAATAGTAGCTTGGGCTGTTTCAGCATATTGAAACTTGAGTGTTTCTTGCTATATAATTGATTGAATGAGTGTTAATGAATGGACTAATAAGGCACAGAGTCATTAAACAGCAGCGCTTCGTCAGTAGCAAAGCATGAAAATATGGATAACTCTACTGAAAAGAAAGCGTCTCTGGAAAACAAAAAGGATAAAGATTTCATTTCGAAAAAAAAACTTTTATAAAAAAGAAAATACAAACTGGGCCAAAACGTTATTATAAGTTGAAGGAAATTTTCAAGATTTTAATTGCAATGGTAATTTGCAACTCTTATTTCTCTGTGTTTCGTGTCCAAAAAAAACAGATGATTACCCTGGCTTGAAAAAAGAGTAAATAAATAAAAATAAATAAAATTAAAATAAATTAAAAATTATCTGAGGCAAACCAGCGATAACTGCTTTTACTAATTTTGATGTTGTGAATTCTAGTGTTCAAACAGTTTTGTTTTATCTCCTCTAATTCCAATGCTTTCACATTTTCCGATTTGGTTAAGATGCAGATATTCATTATATAATATAACGTGTTTATTTCATATATTAAAAAGTCATTTTAAAATGATTATCATATTTAAATTATATTGTGTTTATTTCATATATTGGAAAACACATCACAGAAAACACCACAAATACAGAAACATAACATAACTAGTATAGAGTATATATATATATATATATATATATATATATATATATATATATATATATATATATATATATATATATATATATATATATATATATATATATATATATATATATATATATATATATATATATATATATATATATATATATATATATATATATATATATATATATATATATATATATATATATATATATATATATATATATATATATATATATATATATATATATATATATATATATATTTATAATATTCTAAAATAATAATAATATATTAAATATATATATAATATATATAATATATATATATATATAATAATAATATAATATAATACGTGACCAAACTCAATAAGGAGCCACCAACGTATCTCAAACAATATGATGCTTACAAGAAAAAAATAACATATTTGGAATCAG
>SEYY01012119.1:22500-25380 GCA_009176605.1 Armadillidium nasatum | reverse complement strand
CTCTACTATAGTGCTCTAAAAGATCATGTTTTCCGGTTCGATGGTTTCAGTGCCAGTCCTTGAGTCTTATTTAAACTCTCAGGTAGGGTTTTTACCCTACTTCTCCATGTAACGTATAAACACTTTCTCAAAGAGCTCTCCAGAAGATCAGGCTTCTCGGAGCTGTGGTTTCCCATGCTGGTCCTGGAGTTGTTACAAGCAGCAAGCAATAATTGTAGTGTCTGGTTGCTAGTCCTTTCGGGTTTATCTTTGTCTCTCCTCGCATTACCAAACCCTTTCGCCTAATCCAAATTCATCTTTTTTAAATTTTATATTCTTAATGTTAATGCTGAATTTTTATTTAAGCCGAAAGTATGTTATCATTTGATAGTTTTGTTGCTTCTTCGTAGATTATTGAAAAATAATTTAATTGAATTTCGTTTAACTTTTTTTTTTTTATTTATTTATTTATTTTCTAAATAAAATGTGGAGGTTCTTAAGTCTAAAATTCTCTATATAATTTTTCTAACTTTCTCATAAACTTTCATATTGTTGCTATGTCTTCTCTTCTCTATCTTCCTATCTTCCATTATATAATATATATATATCTAAAATAAAATAATAGTTTATCAAATTGTTTATTCAATACATATATATATATAATATATATATATATATATATATATATATATATATATATATATATATATATATATATATATATATATATATATATATATATATATATTATTTCATTATGTTATCTTGGCCTTCTGTTTTGAGCACATCAATTTGCATTTATACAAGAGAGCAATTTGACTCCTGTATTTTTCATTCCTTTGTGTATTTAGATTTTCATCATTATTCAGAAAGCCAAACCTAAGAATTGAGGTTTGAAGACCTTGTAGATTTAGATAAGTTAGATTACGCGTGGAAAAGAAAAAGATATTGTTTTGCAGATGTTGTAGATAAGAGAACCCAAAGATATTTTGAAAAGACAACACAACACACTCAATCAACTGACTGTCTATCATACAGTACTATACTTCGTAGTAAATTTGTTTCTATAAGTGGCATGTTTATTTTCATTTTATTACAGCTGGTAGTTATGGCCATCTATTGGCACCGTCAAAGGTAAAAGCTGACGTGAATAGAATAAG
Organism: Armadillidium nasatum; assembly: GCA_009176605.1. Taxonomy (NCBI): domain Eukaryota; kingdom Metazoa; phylum Arthropoda; class Malacostraca; order Isopoda; family Armadillidiidae; genus Armadillidium; species Armadillidium nasatum. Next base: position 24,241 of record SEYY01012119.1, on the reverse strand, counting down.
TGAATAGAACTTACCCTTCAGTAAAACTACAATCTACTGCCTCCTGGTTGAATATATTACATCCGCTGTCGAGTGCCTTCCTGGTTGAATATATTACATCCTGTCGTCTGCCTTCAACTCCTGGTTGAATATATTACATCCGCTGTCGACCGCCTTCTTCTCCTGGTTGAATATATTACATCCGCTGTCGACCGCCTTCTTCTCCTGGTTGAATATACTACATCCGTTGTCGACCGCCTTCATCTCCTGGTTGAATATATTACATCTGCTGTCGACCGCCTTCAACTCTTGGCTGAATATATTACATCCGCTGTCGACTGCATTCAACTTCTGGTTAAATATATTACATCCGCTGTATTTTAAATTGATGCAACCCCATAATAATGCAGTGATCATCCTAATCTTGTGCAGAACTCTGTTAAGTGTAGTAACCCTTTTCTTCGTTTAACATTAAACGAATTCAAAACAAATTTGCTTCTTCATTCACATCTTTCATTTCATTTGCCCTTTCGGCAGAAACTATATCAATTTCATGCAACTTGAGGTAAACACTAGTATAATCACTCGAAATAACTACGGATTTCTCTCCACATAACAACAGAACTTGTACTGCAAAAAAAAAAAAAAAAAAAAAAAAAAAAAAAAAAAAAAAACGAACATAATATCAATAAATTCAGTATGTGTAAAGGTGTTCGTAATTTTTAATCACTTCTAACACCAAACTGCGTAAGGGTAAAACCTACTTCTATATCACGTCTGATTTTAAAGTGTTTTTTTGCGAGCATACGAGCTGTACGTGCTATCTTTAAAGAACTGTATCTCCACGTTCACTGACAATTGCTAACGTGGCTACGTGACCTTTGGAGCTCAGAATATTGGATACTACAACCACCCTATATATATTTAGTATCCTCGTGAAATCTACACGCATGACATACACACATGCGCACACACATTATATATATATATATATATATATATATATATATATATATAATATATATATATATATATATATATATATATATATATATATATATATATATATATATATATATATGGGCATTACCCACATTTTGATGAGGTAGGATAATATTTTTTTTTTAAAAATAAAAATATTTTACTTGGATAAAAAAAAAAAAAAAAAAAACGATGCGAATTATTCTCGTGAATAAGTGACTAAGAAATTTAATTAACAAAGAAAAATCAAACGTTAGCATTGAGTATAAAAGTGAAAAAGTACTAAAATAAGTTATTCCTAAATTTTTGTTAGAAGGCTTTCAACATCTTTGTACTTTGAAGTCATCGCAAATCCTTTATAATCAATACTGTTTTCGTGGTCATTTGTTGTTACAGAGAGAGAGAGAGAGAGAGAGAGAGAGAGAGAGAGAGAGAGAGAGAGAGAGAGAGAGAGAGAGAGAGAGAGAGAGAGAGAGAGAGAGAGAGAGAGAGAGAGAGAGAGAGAGAGAGAGAGAGAGAGAGAGAGAGAGAGAGAGAGAGAGAGAGAGAGAGTAAAGGGAAAGAGAGAGAAAGAGAAAGTGAGAGTGAGAGAAAGTAAAAGAGAAAAAGAAAGAAAAAGTGAGAGAGAAATTAAAAGAGAGAGAGAAAGAGAGAGGGAGAGGCAGTACCAATAGTGTTTGCTGTTTAAAGGGAAGGAAAACAAAGCTGAACAAAAGAAGGTTGAGTAATTAATAATTAATTTTAATTTTTAATAATAATTAATATTAATTAGTAATTAATA
>SEYY01012119.1:2500-17500 GCA_009176605.1 Armadillidium nasatum | reverse complement strand
TATATATATATATATATATATATATATATATATATATATATATATATATAAAATCAACTAGTATAATAATATATTAACATAATAATAAAAAAAAGAAAAAGAAAAAGAAAAAGATGAAAACGAAGAAGAAAAAGAAGAATGATGATGATAAAAATTATTATTATTATTATTATCATCAATTGTAATAATAATAATAATAATAATAATAATAATAATAATAATAATAATAATAATAATTATAATAATAATAATAAAAATAATAATAATTGTAAATTATATAATCGAAAATCAATAAACATTTATTCAGGTATAAAGAAAAATTTTCGATAATGTACAAAATGAGAATACAAATATTCATTTTCATTTTATATAAAAAAAATTATATTAATGATAATAACGAAAAGTTACTTACCTAACCTAACTTATCCTAGCCTAACTTAACCTAACTAACTAACCTAACTAACGTAACTAACCTATCCTAACCTAACCTAACCTAACGTAACCTAACCTAACCTACAAATTCAACAAATTTATATAAAAAAAATTATGTTATAATGATAAGGAAAATGTACTATACTAACACCCAACATTCTTCGACTCTCACCAATCTCTTTATGAGAGATAAACTCTAATTCCAATCACATGTTCTTCCGAGTTCGTTATTGCATTACTCCTCCTTCGAGAAGAAAACGCGCGACTTATCTTTCCACACAGGTTAATTTCTCTCTGTCCAACACTTTGACTCTAGACAAAACTTCCTTGCTCAGTTTCACATGTGTAATGGTAAAGTTTGGAGCACTCTTCTTTCCTCTATTTCCTCAAGTCATACCCTAGACTATATTTCCATGCTCATTTTTATACGTTCTCTACTGGTCGAGTATGGAACACTCTTCCTTCCTCTATTTTCATAACTCTAACTTCCACACTTTCAAAATCCTTGTATTGGGTTATGTTGCTTTATTGTTTTATATGAAGCTCCGCCCATTTGTGTTCGGACTATCAGAAATTGTAAAATATGGAATTTGATTTGTAATCTGAAGAACATCAAAACTCTTTAGTCTTTCATTTTAATTTAATTTTTTTAATTTAAATTTAAATTTATTTTGTTTTAATTTATTTTAAATATATAATTTTTTTACATTTTTTTACTGATTTTCTTAACAAAATTAATAATTCATTCTTTTTGCTGTTTAAAATTCAGAAGAAAGTTTCCAGGTGAGTGACTAGTTTTAATCTTATATGGAATTGATTATTCCTAACTGGTGGGTTTACGTAGGCCTCTGTCCTCTTCCTGAGATGATGTAAAAGAAAGTAAGTTTCAGTCATTAAGTCGATTTCTGTCAATAAAATTGGTGATGTTGGTGACTTTTTTTTTCCTATAGGTACTACTGCTCAAGAGAACTGACCAATCCTATACCTCCATCACATCCTATGCTTCCATCACCTTTACGACTCACTCGTTGCACAAGGGGTACAGTTCTAAACATAAATTTTGGGTGGATATTGGCACCTCCAGATATGTTCATTGTGGGGCTTCCTTCTTTCCAGCCACATCTGTTCTGCAGAATTCTATACCATCTTTTGTGCAAACAAACCGAATTTAATTTTCCTCATTTTAGGGCTAAGTCTCTACTCACCCACACCAGTGGGTGTTGTGCGGGTTTATATTTTGACACTTTTATTATTATTTAATACCATCTCTAGAATAGGGCTATGCCCTTGGGTGGTTGTGAGAACTTAAAAAAAAGAAAGAGAGAAAAAAACAAACACTGTTAATAAATATGTTGAATTATAATTATTTTTACGCAGTGAGGTGGAATGATACAGAAAACTCAATTAATTATTAATTTAACAGACAAAAAACATCAAAGAAATATATATATATATATATATATATATATATATATATATATATATATATATATATATATATATATATATATATATATATATATATATATATATATATATATATATATATATATATATATTAATTTTTTTTTTTTTTTTTTTCTGTCTATTTAATCTCCTAACTCTACTGGACTATAAAAAATTCTTCGGCTATCTTAATTCCAAAATAGAACACTCTTTCTTCTTCTCCTTTTTCCGAAATCATCGTTTTAGGTGATTTCAATGTTCACGACCGCCAGTGGCTTTCATCTAGTTATCATGATCCAGCAGGTAAACTCGCCTACCACTTTTCAATCCAGAACAACATTGAACAGTTGGTGACTCTCCCTACCAGTATTTCTGGCCGTCTCGGTGATGAATCTAACTTGATCTTTTCCTAACTTCTTATCCTTCTTCTTACACTGTTAAACTTCTTTCCTCCTCTGAGTTTTCCCGATCACCTTCTTATTTCTGTTTCTTGTTCCTGTCTCTTCAAGTCTTCCGCAAGAATGGCCATCGCCTTTGCCCAGGAGACGTTTTTAGCACTTTAGTGCCGCTTACTGGTCTGACATGCAGTTGTACTTTCTGATTTCCCATGGAATGATTACTGTTTCCCAGAAAGGAATCTCTCTGAATGTGCAGAGCTCGTAACCGAGATGATTCTCTCTGGCATGGAGGCGTACATTCCATATTCTTTTCCCTCAGCTAAACCTAATCAAACCTTGTTTATCTTGCAATCCGCCGCAGGGATGCTTGCCTTCCAGGAATTACCGTCGTCTTCAAACTCCAGCAACTCATTCAACTTGTATTTCATTTCGGAATCATGCATAATCTATTCTTCGTGACACCAAAAATTTATTTCTCCGTAGAAAATGCAATTATCTTTCTGGCTCCTCTTCCTCAAGACCTTTCTGGCATTTTGCGAAAAATGTAAACTCTAACTTTTCTTCTTCCTCTTTTCATCCCTTCTTTCTCTCCTCTAGTATCTTTGATTGAACAACTCCCGTTTTGCCTTCTACCTAAGTTGAATTCTTTGCTCAAACCTTTGCCTTAGATTTTAGAAGATTCCGGAGCTATTCTTCCACCCACAACTCCCTCCAATTCATTTTTGCCTCCAACTCATTCTGCTTTCTCTTAGCTTAACAATAAAAAGGCGTATGGTCCAGATGGAATTCCTTCCTGTGGTTCTCAAAAATTTGCTTCCGAGTTGTACCCTGCCTTCGTAAACATTTCGTCTGTCTCTCTACTTCGATCTTCTCTTCTTGCTGGAAACTTGAGCTCATTCAGCCTGTGCCGAAGAAGGGGGACCCTTCTCAACATACCAATTATCGATCCATTTCTTTAAAATCCGCTCTTTCTAAAGTTTTAAATCTATCCTTAACGAGAAGATTTGGAAACATCTCGATTCTTCTAATCTTATTCTGGTCGCCAGTATAGCTTTCGTAAGAAATGCTCTACTGGTGATCTTTCCCTTCTTTTTGACTCTTGGTTCCTCTGCTCTTCGGCATTTCGGTGAATCATTTTCAGTCGCGTTGTACATATTGAAAGCTTTTGATAGAGTCTGGCACGAAGCTTTGATTTCTAAACTACCCTCTATCTGAATCTATCCTTCTCTTCTTCTTTCCTTTCTGTTGTAGACGGCCTTCGTTCATCTTTTAAATCTATTAATAGTGGTGTTCCTCAAGGATGTGTCGTACCCCAACCCTTTTTCTACTTTTCAGTAATGATATATGCTCTTTTTCTTCATCACCTATCCACTCCTTTGCCGATGACTTCATCCCTCATTACTCCTATGTAGTATTTCAAATTGGGTCCGAGGAAACATGATCGTTGTCATTGCCTCAAAAACTCGATTCCTCCATCACTCTACTTGACACGATCTTCTACACAACTATATCATTTTCGAAAACACAAAACTTAAACCTTCATCACTCCTTAATATCATCGGTGTTTCGTTCTCTCATAATCTTTCTTGGAAGGACCACATTGCTTCTCTTTCTAAACAAGTTTCTAATAGGTTGGGTGCTCTGATCTAGGTTCCTTCAGAATTTCTTCAAGCCACACCAGTTGCTTGCTCTTTACGGGAGTGTTGTTCGCCCTTGTATGGAGTATATCTTAGGCATCATTGGTGGTTCCACTCATACAGCTCTTCTTGAAAAAAGAGGAGACTAGGGTTTTTATCTAATCAACATTCCCGCTCTCATTAATTCTTTCCAGTCTCTTTCTACCAGTCGTATTGTTGCGTCACTCTATACTATCGGTATTACAACGGACATTGCTCTTCTGAACTCTCTCCTGTCGCACACCTCTTCCTTTGAGAAGGGCTCGTGCCTCACGCTTCTCTACACAGTCTCATCCTTTATTTACTCAACTCTCTGACCCCCAGACTTAAAAGAAAATATTCTTAAAGAAAATTTTGGATTTCTTTTTGGCATTCACAGAAGAAATTTATCAATTAAACATTAACTATTTTATACATTCAATTTATTCTAACTGCAAATTAGTAAAGGCTAATCTGACACTATGGCCATAGATTTTTTTTTTTAGTTAAGAGTGCCATATAACTAATTAGTTAAATTAATAGTTAATTTTGATTTTATTTAAGGGAGTTTCTTTATTAATGGGATAAAAAATAAAACCAAATACTCTCCTTAAATAAAGACAAATATATGTTTATTATTATATTTTTAATATTATTATTATTATTATTATTATTATTATTATTATTATTTTATTATTTATTCTTCTTTTTTTTTTTTTTTTTTTTTTTTTTTTTTTTTTTTTTTTTTTTTTTCCAATTCTCAAAAAACTTTTTCCTTATCTCCATTTTATTCCCTTATTATTTTTCAGGAGAAAATCTTTGAAACAATTTATTAACTTTTTTTTTTTTTATTTATTTTATTTTAATTTATTTGTTTGTCAAAATCCAAATTCTGATGATGTCCAAGGTTTGAAGAAGAAAGTAGTAGAGTAACGGCATAGTCGATCATGGGACGCCGGGGTGAGGCCCCTGGGGCCCTCACCTTATAAGGAGTCCTATCATTTATCCCCATTCTCCCACTCCTCTACCTTTCCCCAAAAAAAATTTACAAAATTATAAATAATAATAAATAATTTAAAAATTTAAAAATAATTTTTTTAAAATTTTAAATTTTTTTTTTAAAATAAGTAAAAAATAAAATATATTAAATTTAATTAAAAACAAAATAATTTTAAAAAATAAATAAAATAGTAGGAAAAAACAAAATAGGCTCCTCCTTCCCTCACAAGCAGACCATTCCGTACACTATGGGTGAGTCTCTAAAGAGGCACTAAGAAATTGAAACTTCCTGTTTTCTGAGGTGGCTCCTGAATGGGTTGCCACCGAAGGTGGGGCCTCTTTCCCCATTAAAAATTTGTTTGTACCTCAAAGGATGGGGTTTCCAAACCACTTTTGAGGTATACGTCCATTCTTATTCAAACACTAGTTTGACCACTCTGCGCCACCCGCACTGTTCGCACACGCTCCCAACTATAAATAGCCCCGTCCACGGGGGATGTTATTATGAATCAACTTATTTAATTTTCTTACAGTTATTTAGTTTTCCTATTTATTTTAATTTTTATATTTTATTATTATTATTATTATTATTTATAGTTATATCATCCTTTGAGCAAAGTCTTCAATACAGGTATGTGGCCCTTTGTCTTAAAATAATGCTTGAATTTAAGACTAAGATTAGACTTAAAACAAGTTGACCTTGTGAACACCTGCCCATTAGACCTAAGATATCCTTTCTACAGAGAAGTTCAATGGGCTTAAAACAGAGTTTGATCCCTTAGTTTTTCTTTTAATTTGACATTTCTACACTTTACAGTCTCCATTATTATTATTATTAATATTATTATTATTATTATTATTATTATTATTGCTTATAGTAATAGTAATTATATTTTTATTCCTTTCATCGAAGTTCCTACATCTCTCTCTCCCTTATAAACACGAATATAAATAGCACACAAACACACACACATACATACTCATTTTCTCTCTTTCTCAAACCTCTTAGCCTTAATGTTTTTCCTTTTCAATCGTTTACATTTAATTATTATTATTATCATTATTGTATTGGCAGTATTAGTAGTATTGGTAGTATTAGATTATTCAGTGTAGTAGTTACTTTGTTTAAACTTCAATACTGATATCCATGAATACAGCTTATTCTCTTAAACACAAACACTAGGATCTCTCTCTCTCTCTCTCTCTCTCTCTCTCTCTCTCTCTCTCTCTCTCTCTCTCTCTCTCTCTCTCTCTCTCTCTCTCTCTCTCTCTCTCTCTCTCTCTCGTCTTACTATCTTAATCTTACTATTCTTTATCCTATTCAGATTATTAAAAGTAAATAAAAATCTATTAACAATTGTTAAAAAGTTTAAAAATAAAATAAAAATTTACCAACAATTATTTAAAAATTCAAAAATAAATAAAAGTTTATTAAAAACTTTTTAAAAATAAAAAATTAATAAAAACTAATTAAAAAGGATTAAAAAAAATATTAATCATTAAAACTATTTAAAAATAATTAAAATAATTAAAATGAATAAAAATAATTAAAAAATAAAAATAAATCTTAGGAGAAAATTATAAAATGCAACCTCACTCCCCACTCCCTACCACTTCCTTCATGACGATTAAGTCTACACAAATGCACTTAGACAGGGTAGGGAAGGGGGTAGTAGGGTGGGGGAAGGGATGGGGTAGGGGTATATGAAGGAGGGTATGATGGGACGCCTTATAGGAGCGGAGACCCCAGGGGCCTCACCACGGAGTCCGAGGATCGACAATATCGTTACCCTACTACTGATGAAACCGGTCGGAAAATGAATAAAAACCAATATGCTTCTCTTTCTTTATTTATAAGACGTTTTCTAGAATATTATTAAGGAAGTTAAATTGAGATTAGAAGAAAAGTTTTATAAAATTCGAAGCGAAATGCAAAAATTATTATTATTATTAGTTTTATTATTTTAATTATAATTATTTTTATTATTATTATTTTCATTATTATTGTCATTATTATTATTTTCATTATTATTATTATTTTAATTATTATTATTTTTATTATATTTATTACTTACATTGTATCTCTTGCTTGTGCTTTATTAACTATTATTATTATTATTATTATTATTATTATTATTATTATTATTATTATTATTATTATTATTACAGAAAACGGAAAAACATTTACTCGTATTTCTTAAATAATCGTTTAATACAGGTAATTCTCCTCTCTATAGTTTACCTTAAGTTTACGCAAAGCTCAGTTGTAAGCGAATGAAAGTTTTTAAATATCTCTGATAATAAAACTATAATTACAAAAATATCTTTAAAACGTTAATTTTTAATGAGATAGAATGATACACAAAGGAATAATAGCTTTTAAATTACCATCTTTCAATATATATATATATATATATATATATATATATATATATATATATATATATATATATATATATATATATATATATATATATATATATATATATATATATATATATATATATATTTTAAAAAGAAAATTATTTAAGAGCATTCTGGACTTGCCTCTGGCATTTATAGAGAACTTCCCATAAGATTTTTTGTTCTTATATATATATATATATATATATATATATATATATATATATATATATATATATATATATATATATATATATATATATATATATATATATATATATATATATATATATATATATATATATAGAACATGAAAGTTCAAAGGGGCTTTTGCCCCACTGTGCGCTTTTTTTCAGGGGTCGAAGGAGCATGCCACGAAAGGTTGAAACAACATTGTATACCAGCATGCTAAGGCCCATACTGACTTATGGGCTTATGGGCATGTGAAATGTAAGTGCCCATACTGACTTATGGGTATGAGGATGGGCACTTATCACCAAGGCTTAGACAAATTACAAGCATGTGAAATGTAAGTGCCCATACTGCTTATGGGTATGAGGATGGGCACTTATCACCAAGCTTAGAGCAAAATACAAGCATGTGATATCTAAATGTTCATACTGACTTATGGGTATGAGGATGGGCACTTATCACCAAAGCTTAGAGCAAATTACAAGCATGTGAAATGTAAGTGTTGAGACTGATAATATGAATAATGAGATTGGACAAAGTGAGGAACGATGATGTGAGGGAGGAGTTGAGGGTGGAGTGTATACTGGAGTTTGTGGAGAGACGACAGTTACGGTGGTTTGGTCATGTAAAATGGATGAACGGTAATTGATGGTCAAGGAAATTTTATGAATGGAGAAAAGTAGAAGGAAGGTTGGTGATGAGACCGAAAGATTAGATGGAATGACGGTTGCGTTGAGGAAGCATTGGAGAGAAGGGAGAGAACCATGGATGAGATAGAAGAAATGGGAGCGTATGATGATCGACAATGGTGGAGAGATTTCGTCCGAAACAACTGATGGGGATGTGCACCTACAGGAGGATGGTAGATATAAATAGTATATATATATATATATATATATATATATATATATATATATATATATATATATATATATATATATATATATATATATATATATATATATATATATATATATATATATATATATATATATATATATATATATATATATATATATATATATATATATATATATATATATAAACCGAGAAATTGTTTAAGATTGCAGGATATGAGGAGTGCCAAAATAGAATTCAAGGCAGTGAAAATCTCAAAGGAATATAAATGGATTAAATTAATTATTCATTTTCAAATATGAATAAATAAAATATTTTTGTTATAAAAAAAATGGTAATTTTTTTTTTTATTTTGTTATTTATTAAATTTTTTTTAATGTATTATGTGTGGTGCAACAAAAGTTATGGATTATGTTCTCTTTTGAGAAGTGTCTTTTTTTTTTTTTTTTTTTTTTTTTTTTTTTTTTTTTTTTTTTTTGTCAAAATTAATTTTGGGCTTTCATATCTTGAAATCTAATAATAATAATAATAATAATAATAATAATAATAATAATAATAATAATAATAATAATAATAATAATAATAATAAAATAATAATAATAATAATAATAATAATAATAATAATAATAATTAAAAAATAAATAAAAAAAAAATAAATAATAACTGGTCCTTCCGAAACTTCACATAATTTCTCTTAACAAATTTTCAACCACAGACATTACCGCTAAGCTCAGTCTTAGATACCCTCTACAAGTAATCTTTCCAGCCTTGTGTATCTTGACATGTCGACCTTTAATTTGGTAATGGTCAAATGATTCTCTCCAATTCTGTTGCATTAACCCAACTTCTATACTTTGCCTAGCAGAATATATATATATATATATATATATATATATATATATATATATATATATATATATATATATATATATATATATATATATATATATATATATATATATATATATATATATATATATATATATATATATATATATATATATATATATATATATATAAACAATTTCTTAATTAAAAAGACTCATTTTGTTTGCGCTGAAGAGATTCGCAAGAGAAAACAGAATCACAAAACAATGAAATTGAGGAAATTAAAGAAAAAAAATTAGATTTGTCTATTAAGATTGTTCACACACACACACACACACACACACACACACATACTAGTGATGCCATCCTCATAAAACTTAACATCCGCATCCGCATTTTCGAAAATTCAACATCCGCATCCGCACTTCTCCAAAATTCGACATCCGCATCCGCATCCGCAAATTAGGAAAAATGACATCCGATCCATCACTAACACATACACGCCCCCACACATACACGCATATATATATATATATATATATATATATATATATATATATATATATATATATATATATATATATATATATATATATATATATATATATATATATATATATATATATATATATATATATATATTTTAAAGTCTGCTAGCTAATTGGACGGTAAGACAGAGTGCTACCTCTGCGGAAAAACAGTTCAAAAGGAAATCGCAAGTAGAAAGCTCATAGGCCTACTACGATGCAGATTTAACTCAAAGGACTTCCCCGACTACGTTCTGACATAGGGCAAGTCATTATTCCATCCCCCTAACTCGCAGACTATTATATAAATAGATATTGAAACCACTCATGGATCGTGGAGTTAAAATATATAAACTTTTTGAATTCTGTTATAAGGGATATTTGAATGGTAAGAGTTTTACCTCAGCGCCAAGACAGTTCAAAAAGAAATCGCAATGAGAAAGCTCATAGTTTATATATTTTATATATTTTAACTCCACGAGCCATGAGTAGTTTATTATATATATATATATATATATATATATATATATATATATATATATATATATATATATATATATATATATATATATATATATATATATATATATATATATATATATATATATATATATATATATATATATTATATTATATTTTTTTTTAATTTTTTTTTATTTTAAATTATTTAAATTTTTTTTAAGAAAAAAAAAAAAAAAAATAAAAAAAAAAAAAAAAACTACTAAAAAATAACTAATAATAACTAATAATAATAATAATAATAATAATAATAATAATAACAATGATAATAATTATAATAATAAATTATAATAAAAATAAGTTATAGGAATAATAAATAAAAATAATAATAGTAATAGTAATAATAAATAATAATAATAATAACAAAATAAAAAATAAATAATAATAAAATAAATAAAAATAATAATAACAGTAATATTTATATTTTTAAAGGTTATACTAATTATTAGTCATTATTATCAAAAGATTTGTCAATTTTATTTTTATTTTATTTTAAATTTTATTTAATTTCTTATAAATTTCATTATTAATATTGACGTTAAATGTTTTAAATATTTTTTTTTTAATTTAAATTTTAAATTTAAATTACATTCGATTTTTTTTTTTTTTTTAAAATTGATGTTTTATATTATATATATATATATATATATATATATATATATATATATATATATATATATATATATATATATATATATATATATATATATATATATATATATATATATATATATATATATATATATATATATATATATTGCCACCACTCACGGGCAGGACCCTTTTCAAGGAAGGGAGCATATATACAATGTTTAAAATCGTATATGAATATTAAAAATTCTACCCCCCCTCCAAAAAAAAAATGATGATTACTGTGAAATTTCGATGATCTTGCAGAATTTGGTCATTAGATTACTTTAAAAAAAAATTTGAAATTATATTGATTATAAGTATTATTATTATTATTATTATAATTATTATTTTTATCATTATTATTATTACGGTATTATGATCATTTTTATTTTGTTTTTATTATTATTATTATTATTATTATTATTTATTATTACTATTTTTAGTATTATTATTACGGTATTATTTTCAATATTATTATCATATATATATATATATATATATATATATATATATATATATATATATATATATATATATATATATATATATATATATATATATATATATATATATATATATATATATATTGAAATTATTACTTTTTTATAAATAGTAGACTATGTTTTCCTATTATTAAAATACTTTAAATTATATATTTCCTTTCTAAATAAAAAATGATATAATTATTATTCGTAGTAATAATAGTTGTAACAGTAATATTAAGTTGATATATTAATATTTTTTCCTTTCAGCTTTGTTTTAAAAGTGATGGAAAAACAACAGTAGTTTTGATAAAAAATATCTCAAGAAGTACTAAAAATAGTAATAATAATACTAATAGCCTCCGTAACAAAAATATCAAAAAAATCATTAACATAATAATATATTTCTTCAACTTTATTCCCAACCGAATATTTTACCCTTAATAGCAAAACCTAATCTACTCAAAGAAGTAATCAAAACAAAGAATATTTTAAGATTACTTCAATAAACGATGCACCACCGAAGGATTACCGCCACTCACCTTCTTAGAAATGCAATTTAATGCCTATTTAATTACATTTTATCCTGTGAAATGCAGATTTTAAACTGATTTCCCTTGTGAGTATTTCTATGAAATAATTATTAAGCTTGCAAGGATATATATATATATATATATATATATATATATATATATATATATATATATATATATATATATATATATATATATATATATATATATATATATATATATATATATATATATATATATATGATGTTAAAAGTTCTTTGCGTTATTAAGGAGTAACCTCTCGTTAGAATAGGTTTGAATAAATGGACATCTAATATCAAAGGTTATATTACGGTAATAATATTATTAATAACCCTTGATTAAATCTTAATAAGAAATTTTTTTTTTTTACCAACCACGACTATCCAAAACCATAAAATAAAAATATTTTTTTAAAATTAAATAGCCAGGTTATAATTTAATAATTGAATCATTATTCGCTGCTACTATATAATTATATCGATACTTATTAATTATAATCATACCCTCTCGATTTTATTCTTTTATGGTAAAAAATAAATAAAATTTAAAAGGTCAAAATTTATTTACTGTTACCAAAACAGATAAATATCTATTTATAAGGGGGGGTTAGGTGGAGGTGTTGAGGCAGGGGGGTTAGGGGGAGGTGTTGAGGCAGGGGGGCTTTGTTCCCAGGCATTTTCCCGATCGTAACACGTAGGTGGTGAAGAAACAGAACAGATACATACTTGTGTATGTATTGTTTCATAAAAATAATTACATATAATTAAAAGGACAATGATATAATTATATAAAACTTTTTTCTAACAAACTTTCAATGCTGAACTAAATTATTTACATGAAAATTATAGAGTTAATTCATTAAATAATATTTAACCCTTAGTGAATAATCATGCATGTTAATTCTATTGGGATACGCCCTTTATGCACTTAATTATATATGATATATATATATATATATATATATATATATATATATATATATATATATATATATATATATATATATATATATATATATATATATATGGGCTGAAAAATAACGCCTATTCTGCCGTAAAATCTCATACACTGCAGATAAGGTAATGATACAAAGACTGAAAGAATGTTCAAATGGTTTATTCAATGAACATATATTATTATTTTTCTACATAACCTCTTCGAATATCAATACATTTCTGCAAACGTTGAACCCACTTCTCGAAACCGGTTGAAAAGAAGTCTTGATCTGTTTTCCGGAACCAGTCTGCTACCGCTTTCTTTCAACCTCATCATCTGAACCAAATCTCACTCCCCGGAGACTCTCCTTCAACTTTGGAAATAAGTAAAAATCATTGGTTGCCAGATCAGGATTGTCGAGTGGGTTGTTCAATGACCTTGAAGTTCAACTGCTGAAGCTTCTGAAGCGTTCTGGGCACTGCAATATGGTCGAGTATTGTTAAGATGCAGGAGGAAAACGGTATGGTTTGGTCTTATTCGAAGGATACAGCTCTTCAATTTCTGGAGAGTTTCATAATAAAGATCGGAGTTTACAGTCGTGCCTTCGGCAGATATTCTGAATAGACGAGGCCCTCCGTATTCCAAAATGCTGTCAGCATGAGTTTACCAATCGATAGTCGAGTCTTAAACTTTCGTACGCAGAGTAAGCTTGGATGTCTGAATTCCATTGAGGTTCGCTTTCCTTTCGGATCGTAGTGGTGGATGTTTCTTCTCCAGTTACAAGGCTTTGAAGAAATTAATCACCCTCTCGACGATAAAGATTTAGAATTTAATTAGGAATATCGACCCTTTGTTTCCTCATGTCACCTGTCAACTGAATTGGCACCCAAGGAGCACAGATTTTTCGATACTTTAAATCTGCAAATATTGCTAGAACACATTCTTTCGAAATTGCAAGCATGGAAGCAATTTTAGACTGTTTAATTCGACGATTTCCCCAAATAATGTCATCAACTCGAGCATGTTGTTGGTCAGTGGTCACTGTAAAGGGGCCATCCACTTCTCGGAGCATCGTGAATAGACACTTCACCTTTATTGGAAAGAGTTGCTTTACGGTCCCATAGACGAACGTTGCTAACATCCATAGTGTCCGTTCCATACACCTGGAGCAAAACTACGATAAATTTCAGCCGAATTCTATACACCTTCGGGATGCAAAAATTAAATTACTGCGTGTCTCCTCAACAAAGTATCACTATTCTCTTCAAATTTTTTTTTTTTAAATCACTGGACAAAAATGAAACCAAATAACTATTCCGTTCAAGTGTCAAATCTATTCTACAAACAAACTTCAATCTTTCGAACGCAGGTCTGAACATGTTTATACCTGTTTCCGTTGCTTAGCAACGCATCAACAGGCGTTATTTTTCAGGTTCTCATATATCTATATATATATATATATATATATATATATATATATATATATATATATATATATATATATATATATATATATATATATATATATATATAGAGAGAGAGAGAAGAGAGAGAGAGAGAGAGAGAGAGAGAGATGGAATTTATTAAAATACTTTTCCATTTTAATTTATTCCCAAAAATTCTGTGGAAAAAGTATTAACGAGTTTTTCAATAATATCTTCAGACCCACTCTTCATTTTCCAACAGTACCCAAACAAAAAATATACTTTAAATTTTCGTATTTAGTGCCACTTACATCTCAACTTAATAGGAAAATATTCTTACTATACTTGAAGCTACATTCCCTTCAATGCCAGTTCATTCTTATAAATTATAACTCCCCTCAATTCATACTTCTTCAGACACAACTCACAAGGAATCTCACCCAAAGCTATATTCAGATCCTTATTAATTTATTTATTTAAAATGTACCAGCTATAATGCGGCGTATGAAGCCCAAACTAGTCTACAATTAAAAGTGAGGATTGATAAGCATAGAGGAAGTTTCCTTTAGAACTGATCTTCCTCTTTTCTCTCCTGAACAATCTACCATAAAAGATCATGAAGACACCAAACCTTTTTCTTCTTCTAATATCTCTATCCTTCAACATGGGTCTTCCCTTCTTGATAGTAGGATCAAGCTTCTTCTCTTGTCCTTT
>SEYY01012118.1:0-16575 GCA_009176605.1 Armadillidium nasatum | reverse complement strand
TAAAATGAAATGCACTCCTTACATTCTTTTATTTTTAATTTTTTATAATAATGTGAAAAAGAAGGAGGCCTTCATATTAATCAGTGTAATGGATAAAATGTTCCTGGATCAGATTAGACGCAACATGATCTCATACACTGATGGTGTTCAAGTCAAGAGTAATGGAAAAAGTATTCCAGATTTTAATGGTAGATTACCTACATCAGTAAGCACGGTGTTTAGGAACAGCCAGGGGAGATGCGATTGCGTGGAAGGACTTATTTTGTTTAAGGATTAATTTAAATAACATGTTAAAAAATATTTTAATAAATATTTTTAATTTTATTTTTTATTGTAGATAAATTTCTTCCTGTAGATATCATTGACCTCAATGAATGATATTAATTTGTGTTTCACCTCCTATAATCAAAGTTGATGTTTTCTATTACTATTCTTTTAATTTTTTTTTTTTTTTTTCAGTTTAACAGATATAATTTTTATTTAAACATTAATGCCTGTAGTAGTTTATGGCAATTAAAGAGAGATTTGGCTTTGCAAATTCTTCGGATTCAGAAGAGGAGGGACAGACTGAGCAAGTAAGTTAAAATTTCCATTAAAAAAATATACTGAATTAATTAAAAGTATACTGAATATAATTAAAATATAATTAAATATAATTAATATAAATATAATTAAAATATACTGAATTAATATTGTGAATTAATGACTGCTATTTAAAGAAGTTTCCAAATAATATTTAAAATCATATTTACATTATAAAATACATTTACAATAAAACTTTTAATTTTAGAATTCTGGAGATGAGTTTATCTCATTATGGTTGGACCCCTTATAAGAAACATTGCAAATTTTAATTTGCAATGTTTCTTCTATACAAATTATATAACTAATCCCATTTAACTATTTATTGATATAAAAATATAGTATCAAATGTTAATTCATTAAAACATTGTGTATGATATGAGAATTATCATCTTATCCTCTTTTTTTTTTTTTTTTTTTTTTTTTTTTTTTTTTTTTTTTAATGAAGTGAGATGTATAAGAATGTAATAAATTTATAATAACAATTGTACTGATAATGGATCAGAAAATTGTAACTAAACAACAACAACATAATTTGGATGTGACCCACCACTTCATATAATATATTTATTTATTTATTTAATTTGTTTTTTCAATACCTCAAAATTTTTCTTAAAAACAATTATAATAAAAGATTTTTTTCTTCATTTAATTTTTTTTTCTCTCTCTCAATTAAGTGGTAGACTCATAAATTGTTCAAAATCTTACACTAAATACTTCTAGTAATAATTATTGAACTATTTAGGTAACCAATGTGGCTATATAAACATGAAAGGAAAAAAAAATACCTGTAATGCTATATAGAAAAAAAAAAAAAAAAAGTAAAAAAAATATTTTTTTATATATTTTTTTATATATATATATATATATATATATATATATATATATATATATATATATATATATATATATATATATATATATATATATATATATATATATATATATATATATATATATATTGAACTCAAATTGTTCAAAGCATTACACCTAATACATCAGGTAATAGTTAATTAAGGAACAATTTGGGTTACTGATGCTGCATAAAAAAAATTTAGCTTGGCTAAAGTTGCTTGTGTAGGGATGAGGAGAGAGTCGATTGTTTTAGAGATGTAGATGTTAGGGGGGGTGTGTGTTGATAATGATGATGGGTTTGTGCTGCCTTAGATACGTGTCTGTAAGGGTGGTGTGGATATGTTTGATGTGGAAGACATTGTTAGTGGGGGAAGGGATATTGTTGAGGATAAGTTTGTAGAAATGTGCGGGAGATGATGGAAGTTGTTTTAGTCTGTGTCTGTTTTGGTTTGAGAGAGTGGTATGGCAAGGATGATCGGGCAATAGTGTTTTAGAGTAGAATTGTGTATCTGTCATTTTTAAGGGTGAAGTTATGGGAACGATTTTAGTTTCATTTCGTAGGTGGTGTTGTGGGGTAGTTGACGTGCATCTAGTTATTATTCTGAGGGCTTTGTTCTTTGTGATTTGTAGTTTGATTTGTTTGGAAAGTAATGGGTGCCGTAAAGGGTCTAAGTAACTGAGGATGGAACGTATGAATTGTTTGTATATTGTGATGGCTATGTGTTGATGATTGTGTATGTTTGCATTGGCTATGATTTGTATTGCATTTAATTTTCGGTTTGCGGATGAAGTGCTATTTTGTATGTGTTTTGAGAATGTAAGGTCTAATATCTAATATTATTCCCAGAATCTTTGGGTATTTGTTTATGGGGATAAGTGTTCTGTTTAGTCGGACTTGGGGGTGTGAAGATGATAATTGACGGTCAGTTGTAATGAGTGTTATTGAGGATTTGCTGGGGGAAGCAGTCATTCTATTTGTTGTTAACCATTCTTGTTTTTGGTTGATGTATTCTTGTTAAATGGATGGCGGTATCAAGGTTTTGGTAAGTTGTTGCAACGGTGATGTCTGCATATGTTGTGATATTTGTGTGCAAGAACTGAGGTGTTGGTAGGTTGGACTTTAGAAAATTAAATATATTTAGACTTTAGTAAAGCTTTTGATGAGGTACCATATGAAAGGCTGAAATAAAAGTTGTCATAGTGTGGTATCGGTGGAGTGGTGCACAATTGGATTAAAAAGTTGTTTAAGAACAGAAGGCAGTTTGTGCTATTGAATGGAAATAAGTCGTTATGGGAAACAGTGAAGAGTTGAGTCCCACAGGGTTCTCTGTTGGGACCACTATTGTCCCTCATATATATAAATAATTTAGATAGAGGTCTTAAATGTAAAGTTTCTAAGTTTGCAGATGAAACCAAAGTGGTCACCTCAGTAAGGAATAATGATGATGTATAAAGCTTCAAAGTGATCTGATCTAGATAAACTCCTTGGATGGGCAGATAAGTTGAAGATGAATTTTAGATATAAAAAATGCAAAGTTCTTCATGTAGGTTATTCAAATGAAAGATTTAATTATGATATGAATGGGGATTGACTTAAGACTGGACCAAGAAAAGGATTTAGGTGTGATTATTAGCAGTAATCTGAAAGTGGGTGATCAGTGTTTGCAAGCATGGAATAGAGCTTATGAGATGTTAGGGATAATAAATAGCAGTGTAGTTTACAAGAGCAAAGAGGTTATAAGCAAGCTATAATAGTTATGTTAGGCCAGCATTAGAGTATTGTGCACAAGTTTGGGCTCCATATTTAAGAAAGTACATAGGGTGAAGAGTGTACAACAAGAATAATTTCTGGCTTTGAGAATAAGCTATAAGGAGAGGTTAAAGGAGCTGGGAATGTTCTCGGTTAAAAGTTTACAGAATACTTGCATCTGACAGTAATGCAGAGATTGAAAAATACACTGTAGTGTACCGTGGAAAAGAAACAAAAGGACATAATAAGAAAATTAAGAAGTCATGCCATCTTGATCTAAGAAAATACTCTTTCAGTAATAGGGTTGTTAATTTTTGGAATTTGTGCTTTTGATCTTGTGCCCTGCCTTGGTAAGCTATTTCATCTCTGTCTCTCTACTTTGATCTTCCCTTATTGCAAAAAATGCCCTTATTCAACCCATGCTGAATAAAGGGTACCATTCTCAACCCTCTAACCATCGATGTATTTCTTTAAACTCTGTTCTTTCTAAAGATTTTTAATCTATCTACAGCAGGAAAATTTGGTACCATTCTTGTTCTTCTAATTATATATCTGATCTCAGTATGATTTTTCGCAAAGAAAGCTGTTGTAGCGATCTTTTCTTTCTTATCTCTCTAACTCTTTCACTTCATCTTTTCGGTGAATCTCTTTTTGTTTCCCTAGACATATCGAAGGTTTTTGATTGTTTCCATCACAAAGTTTTGATTTCTTAACTCCCCTCTTTCGATATCTATCCTTCTCTCTTGATTTAATTTCTGGTCATTCTATAGGTGTTGTCGACCAGCATCGTTTATCCTTTAAATCTGTAAAAGTGGTGTTATTCAGGGTTCTCCCTCTGTTGCCATCTCTTTCTCTACTTCACATAATTGGCCTATTACTTCATCACCTATCCACTACTATGCTGACAACTCCGCCGTGTAATATTTGTTTTTTCATTGTGAAAAGAGGGTGACCTTGGAGTAGCTTTGATCTTTCTAAAATTTCTAATAGAGCATGGAAAACATGGATTTTCACTGCCTCAAAATTTTGTTCCTCTATCTTTCTACTTGAAGTAACCTTCCATTCTACAACTAAATTCATTTGTTCTGTTTTTTTATCTCCTAATTTTACTGACCATCCTAAATTCTTCGACTATCTAAACTTCAAAATAGAGCACATTCCTCTCCTCTCCTCGCCTTTCTCAAAAGTCATCATATTAGGTGATTTCAATGCTCACCACCACCAATGGCTTTCTTCTAGTTCTCATGACTCATGATACAGCTGGTGATCATGCCTTCCATTTCGCTATCCAAAACTACCTTGAGCAGTTGGTGCAACTCCCTACTCGTATCCCTTGATCGTCTTGGAGATGAACCCAACATTTTAGACCTTTTCCTTATTTTTAATCCTTCTCCTTATACTGTTAACCTTTTCTCCTCTGGGCTCTTCCGATCATCTTCTTATCTCTGTATCCTCTTCTATCTCTTTAAGTCTTCCGCAGGAAAGACCCCCTTCTATTGAAAAGAAACGTTTGTTGCTTTTCGGTGCTGCAGGCTGGTTGGACTTGCGGTCGTACTTCTTTGATTTCCCGTGGAATGATTATTGCCTTCGTGGGAGAGTTCCCACTGAGTGTGCTGAACTCATTACCGGTGTGTTTATCTCTGGCATCGAGGCGTGCATTCCATTTTCTTTCCCTTCTGCTAAACGAAACAAACCTTGGTTTAATTTTGCTTGTTCTCGCATCCGCCGTAGGAATGCTGCCTTCAGGGATTACCGTCGTCTTCAAACTCCAGAAACTCACGCAACTTATATTTCATCCTGGAATCATGCAAAAGCCATCCTTCATAACACTAAAAACTTTTCTCCATAGAAAGTGCGATAATCTTTCTGGTTTCTCTTACCTATGCTCTATCTGTCATTTTGCAAAAAAAAAAAAATGTCAACTCTAACTTTGCTTCTTCCTCTTTCCATCCTTTATTGTCTTTCGTCGGCACAACTGCTGTTTTACCTTCTTCTAAAGCTGAACTCTTCGCTCAAACTTTTGCCTTTAATTCAACTTCATATGATTCCAGAGATATTCCTCCTCCAACACCCTTCAACTCATATATGCCTAAAATTATAATTTCTTCTAAAGATGTCATTTCTTCTCTCTCTGAGCTTAATACTAAGAAGGCGTATGGTCCTAATGGTATTCTTCCTCTGGTTCTCAAAACTTTTGCTTCCGAGCTTGCACCCTGCCTTGGTAAACGGTAAACTATTCTCTCTCTCTCTCCTCTCTCTCTCTCTCTCTCTCTCTCTCTCTCTCTCTCTCTCTCTCTCTCTCTCTCTCTCTCTCTCTCTCTCTCTCTCTCTCTCTCTCTCTCTCTCTCTCTCTCTCTCTCTCTCTCTCTCTCTCTCTCTCTCTCTCTCTCTCTCTCTCTCTCTCTCTCTCTCTCTCTCTCTCTCTCTCTCTCTCTCTCTCTCTCTCTCTCTCTCTCTCTCTCTCTCTCTCTCTCTCTTCTCTCTCTCTCTCTCTCTCTCTCTCTCTCTCTCTCTCTCTCTCTCTCTCTCTCTCTCTCTCTCTCTCTCTCTCTCTCTCTCTCTCTCTCTCTCTCTCTCTCTCTCTCTCTCTCTCTCTCTCTCTCTCTCTCTCTCTTTTTTGCTGGAAACGTGCGCTAAATCAGCCTGTTCTGAAGAAGGTGGATCCCTCTCAACCCTCTAACTAATGTCCCATTTCTTAAATAAATTGTCTTGGAAATCACATATCACAGTGGTTGCTAAGGCGGTCTCTAAGAAGCTGCAGGTACTATTCAGTTGCGAGAATTTTTTTCTTCTGAGCAGTTACTCCAATTATATAAGGGTCTGCTTCTGTACTGTTCACACATTTGGGGGGGGCTGCGGTTACTCCTCTCTTCTGGATAGAGTTGAGTCAAAAGCTAAAAGATTAATAAACTGTGCTCTACTTTTAAACTATCTTTACCCTCTATCTCTGCGACGTGACGTTGGCGCACTGTCTTTTCTATAGATACTACAATGGCAGGTGATCGAGAGAATTGGCCTCTCATTCCTCCACCATTGCGTCTCCCTCGTTGCACAAGGGGTGTACTACTCTCGTACGAATTTTGTGTGGATGCTGGAAACCCCATGCTTGCCCGTTGTGGTGCCTCCTTACCAGCCACCTCTGTTCTGTGGAACTCTCTATCATCTATTTTTCGTCATGTATTTAATCTTCCTCTTTTCAAGGCTTCCGTATGTACTCATCAGAGGTATGTTCGTTAGGTTTAGGTCTGAGTGGGTTTTCTTCATTTCTATTTGTGCTCCCTCCTTGAAAATGCCTCTTCCCATGAGTGGTGATGAACTGAAAAAAAAAAAATTATTAATAATTATAAAATAATTAAATTAATTATATATATATATATATATATAATATATATATATATATATATATATATATATATATATATATATATATATATATATATATATATATATATATATATATATATATATATATATATATATATATATATATATATATTTCGAGTGTATTTGCAGCACCGCGGATGTGATAGAAAGGTGGGCGGAGCATCAGGCTGCACGCAACAACCTGCCATTTAGTAATCATGGAACAGTGGGTGGGTTCACAACGTGCATTTGCCGTGAAGGCATTCTACAAGAATGGTGACAGTCTGACAGATGCTCGACGGGTATTCCGCCGCCATTACAATGTGGGACGCAATGGACGCTTTCCATCTTGCCTCGCCATCCACACATGGGTTGTGAATTTCGAGGAGACGGGTTCAGCTCTAAAAAAGAAACCACCAGGGGGTCAACGAACCCTCGAAAACGTTAAAGCGGTTCGGGTATCAATTTAAAGGAGCCAACAAAGACCGTCAAGGAAACACGGGGCGGCATTGAACCTAAACCGAACAACCGTCCAGCGCATACCCCACAGTGAGTTGAGGTTGCACCCTTACAAAATTAAATTTGTACAGGAATTGAAATCACCTGACTACGTGGCGGGACATTTCTGCGAACAAATGATTGCGAAGATTAATGACGACCACAATTTTATTGAGAGGCTTTTCATGTGGGATGAAGCTCATGTCCGTCCGAGCGGGTATGTAAACAAGCAGAATTTCAGATATGCGGCTGAAAACTATCATCAACTTCACGAACGACCATTATACAGCCCAAAAGTTTCAGTATTGTGTCCATATCTGCGCGCGGAGTGATCGGATTTCTTTGAAGATGAGAGAGGAAATGCGACGACAGTAACGTCTGAACGTTTTGTTGATATGTTCGAAACATTTTTTAGCTGAACAGCAGCAAACCATTCCCAATCTTCATGGTCGGTGTTTTCAGCAAGATGGAGCAACGGCCCATACTGCCAGAGCTTCAATGGAAATCGTTCGACGGTTATTTGGTAACATCATCATTTCACGGTTTGACGACATTCATTGGCCACCACGATCTCCAGATCTGTCGGTGTGCGATTTTTTCTTATAATCGCTGAACTGAAAACGAGGATCCGAGATGAAATCGCTGCAATCCCGATGGAAATGTTTCAAGGCGCCATGGAAAATCTCCGCATTCGCGTCCAGGAATGCATACGTACGAATGGCCTTCATCTTGCGGACATTGTGTCTCGAAAATGATATGTTGTGAAGTGGGACACTTAATGGAATGTACTTTACGTTATGTTTACCACAAATAAACATATTTTCATATTTTTTATTATTCTGCGAGTGACATAGAATTCCCGTTTCCCTGTGTCACCCGATATATATATATATATATATATATATATATATATATATATATATATATATATATATATATATATATATATATATATATATATATATATATATATATATATATATATATATATATATATATATATATATATATATATACCTTTTCCAGAAATGGTTTCTCGTTTAGAAGACCTTTGTGGAATTCAGATGGCCATTGAGCTTGCGAACAAATTAGAATTCAAAAGAGAAATTTTAAGAATGACAAATCTTAATCTCTATCGTAATTTGTGGTATGGATGCGAACCGTGGTTTGAAAATATGGAGAAGAAAGCATTAGATGCATTGAAGAAATTGCCTTTTGGATTGAGAGAAAAAATACCAATACCTGTAGTTATTTTTTGTCTAACTCAGTCTATAGAATGGGCAAAATTTCATAAGGAAGAGTTTGATTTGCCCTTCGATTATAGTTGTTCCTTCCTCAGAAGTTCTTTGTTTACCTCAAAAGGAATACTTAATGAAGAAAAGGCTGCAAGAGAGATTTTAAAGGACACTGAATTAAGCCCTTCTATTAAATTTTGTATAGCTTGTCATTACTGTTTGTCTGATGTTATTCCTGTTTTATGGGAGCAATTACCAGAAGACAAGAGACCCAAAATTGAAAATAAGTATTTGAAAACAGTTTTTGTATCGGTGGGCGCAATGAGATGGCCGATATATGGTCTTATTTTTTGTTGGGAAAACTTCAATTTATAATGGAAGAAAGGAATGACAGTTTTTCATTATACAAATTTAAGAAGACTTTAGATTATAATGTGTTTCAGAGAAACTGCAGTGATGTGGCATTCAAAAAGTGCTTTGAAGAATTGAATGAGACAGAAAAAGAGGAGGCTCTGATTTTTACTAGAGATAAGTTGAGATACATAATATGTGATTTGGAATCCTTAGGTAGAAGACACAAAAGAAATTATTCGTTTCCTCTTCAGTTATTTTTACCATTTCAGAAATATCTTGAAATGGCAATATTTTTGTTTCGCCATTTAGATGAGAGGCAGTTGAAGGTGTTCTTCCAGCCAGTTTTGTTGCATTATGTATTGTTTCATTCATTAAGTTGGCCTTATCAACACATGTTTATGGATGTAGTGAGTCAATTTTGGGAAGTGTTACCGAAACTTGGATTTTGTTTACTTCTCCACAGGATAGTGAGTTTAATAAAAAATAAATCGTCTCGTAAGTTATGTGATTATCATAACATTTTGAGAGATTTTTGGATTCAAAGTCCTTCATCTTTAAAAAGGTTTTTCTTACGATTTGAAGGAATAAATAAAAGTGGTATGATTAGTGTGATTAATTACGAAGAGAGAGTTAATAATTCTATACCTGCTCTTCTCTCAAATTTTGAAGATTTAAATGGCTCTTACGTAATATTTGAGCTTTTTGATTCTCCATTTACCATTGAAGATGAAAAAATTATACAACTGATTTTTTCAAGTGCAACCTTGGAAGAGAAATCGAATATTGTAAGGTTACAAGGGAATGGGATAGGTAAAATATCCTTTAAGGCTTGTGATCTAAGGAGAATTGATTTGTTTATTGAATGTTGTGTACCGAAAAGAAGAATTGAAAGTTTCAAAAAGGAACTATTTAATGATAAGGATGTAAAAGAAGTTTTATTTTTATTACTTCTTGACAATAAGGGGAAAGAGTTTCAAAAGATTGTGAATTGGGCTTTTTCTGCAGAGGAGGTAAAAGAATGGCTGAAAAATTTCTTATTATTTGTGAGACAAGAGTTTAAACCTCATTTGTTCTCTTGTAAAATAAAATATATTGATAAGAGTTTGGAATGGGCTTTGTCTTCAAATGAAATTGAAAATTTTAAAAAAAGTGTAGCTTCATCTGTTGGTTTTACGTGGCATTTGAAATACAAATTATTAAAAGAGGATTTTCAAGATCTTGATATCTTTTTGGAGTGGATTTTTTCTTCAGAAGTAGAAAAGGTAAAGTTTAAAAAAGATTTTGCATTTGAAATGGTACGTCGTGTGGAAACGTCATTTCTTAGTAATGGTTTTAGTTTATATAAAAAATTCATTGAATGGAGCGCTCTCTCTGAAGAAGAAGGTAAAGATTTCAGAAGACAGCTTGCATTTAATGAGAAAGTGATTAACTACTACAGAAAGCTTGTTACAAAAAGAAAATTATGTAAAGTAAATACATTCATTCGATGGGCAGAACTGACAGAAACGGAAGTGAAAAACTTTACAAAATTGGTTGACAAAAACAACATACTGAAAGTCCGACCAAAAAGGAAACTTGAATCTTCTCTTCAAATTAATTCAACAAAAAGGAAAAAAGGTCGACATTGTTGATATTATTCTTAAAATTCCATTCTCTCTTTTAAAACTGAAATATTTTTTTTTCTTAATTGTAAAAGGATGAAAATCCTCATGAGTTGAATGGTTAAAATTTCATAATTTTTAATTAATTTTGTATTGCAAAAATTCACTTTTTCTTATTTGACTTTATAATAAAAAGTATTTTCAGTTGTAATAAATTTTGTCACTGTTACAGTTGTCATGGTTCTTTAGGTTTTATACGTTCTTTGTAATATATATATATATATATATATATATATATATATATATATATATATATATATATATATATATATATATATATATATATATATATATATATATATATATATATATATATATATATATATATATATATATATATATAATTCAATTCTGCTGAATGAGGATTCGAAACCGAGACCTCTAAGATGGTAAGTCAAATCGCTGAGCCATGACAGTTCAAAAGGAAATCACAATGAAAAGGCTCATGAAATACGATAGGCAAACTAACTCAAAGGATCTCCCCGACTGCACTCGGACTCAGAGGTAGTAGGTCAGTGTAGTCGAGAGGGGGAGATCCTTTGAGTTTGTGTGCGTGAGTCGTATTTCATGAACTTTCTCATTGTGATCTTCTTTTGAACTGTCATGGCTCGGTAGCGCTTTGACTTACCATCTTATAGTTCGCTGCTTCGAATCCACGTTCAGCAGACTTGAATTTTACAATATAAATATTGAAAATTTAATGAAAAATTAATAATATTGATGTTATTTGTGAATTTCATAAATTACAATCTCTTTCTTTATGCCGTCCCTCCAGGCAGACAAAATACTGCCCTTTAGGCCATCACGAGTTCAGAGCGAGTGAACCACGTCCACGCGCAATGAGAGCTCGTAATGCTCTCCTTATGTTAATTAATAGTAAATTTAATTTTATAATCTATAAATAGAATTAAATATGTTTATCTTCATAAATACTTTTTTAAGACTTGGTCGTTTATTTTCTCCCTTGAAACAATATTACAACTTTTTCAACTCGACTATTTTATTTATTTATTTTTTTTTTTTCTTTTACAATTTAAAGTATTTCTCATGATTAGATACTTAAATATTTGTTAATTAACATTTCCATTTGAACATCTGAGAAATAAAGGAACCTATTTCAATGTTCTTTAGTTTGCTCTTTCACATTTTAAATATACAGAAAATGAGTTTTGGTTTGCAATTAAAATGATTTTGATGTTTATTAACCTAATTCAGAAGCATATATATATATATATATATATATATATATAATATATATATATATATATATATATATATATATATATATATATATATATATATATATATATATATATATATATATATATATATATATATATATATATATATATATATATATATATATATATATATATATATATATATATATATATATATTTGGTACGCAATGAGAATGATATTTATGTTTATAAAATGAAATGGACTCCTTGCATTCTATTATTTTTAATTTTTTATATTGATGTGAAAAAGTAGGATGCCTTCATATTATCAATCTGTGTAATGCATAAAATCTTCCTGGATCAGATTAGATGCAACATGATCTCATACACTGATGGTGTTCAAGTCCAAGGGAGTGAAAAAGTATTCAAGATTTTACTGGTAGAGGACGTGGTACATCAGTAGTAAGCACAGTGTTTTGTCTAGGAACAGCCAGGGGAGATGCGATTGCATGGAAAGACTTATTCTATTTAATAGGGTTAATTTATACAGTGCGTTAAATCATATTTTAATAAATATTTTATTCTTAATTTTATTTAAATTGTTGTAGATAAATTTCTTCTTGTAGATCTCATTGACCTCAATGAATGATATTAATTTGTGTTTCACCGTTTCACCTCTTATATTCAAAGTTGATGCTTTCTATTACTATACTTTTAAATTTTTTTTCAGTTTAATAGATATGATTTTTATTTAAACATCAAAACCTGTTGTAGTTTATGACAATTAAAGAGAGATTTGACTTTGCAAATTCCTAGGATTGAGAAGAGGAGGGACAGACTGAGCAAGTAAGTTAAAATGTCAAATTAATTATTTCAATATCAAATTTCAGCAATTTAATTCTCATAAGTTAAACCCATTAAAATATAATGAAATAATGACCAATAAGCTTAGGTAAAAGAAATGATAAATTTTATAAACATTTAAATTAACAGTATAACAATTTTGTACAAATATAAAGTATAATTAAAATCAAAAGCTATGAAATGTATGAATTTCTTTAAATAACTCAAGAAATTACTGTATTAGTAAACAAATGAATAGCTGAACTCTTCGCTCAAACCGTAGGTGATTCCGGAGTTATTCCTCCTCCTCCAACCAAATTCTTTTAGTAATTTCTTTTAAAGACTCCATTTCTGATCTTCCTAATCTTAACTCTAAAAAAGAGTACGGTCCTGATGGCATCCATCCTACGGTGTTCAAAACTTGTTCTTTTGAGCTCTCTGAAGGCATCTCACCTGTATTTCTCAAAATTTGAGCTTTCAACCCTGCCATAGTAAACTATTTCATTTCTGTCTTTCTACTTCGACCTTCCAGTCTTGCTGGAAAGTGCGCTCATTCAGCCTGTGCAGAATAAGGGGGACCCCTTTTAACCCTCTAACTGTTATCATATATTTTTTAAACTCTATTATTTCTAAAGATTTTTAATCTATCTGACAGGAAGATTTGGAACCATTCCAATTCTTCT
The DNA here is from genome assembly GCA_009176605.1 of Armadillidium nasatum. Classification (NCBI taxonomy): domain Eukaryota; kingdom Metazoa; phylum Arthropoda; class Malacostraca; order Isopoda; family Armadillidiidae; genus Armadillidium; species Armadillidium nasatum. The sequence goes on along the minus strand of SEYY01012118.1, from coordinate 3,570 downwards.
AATTTTATCTCTAATCCCATAATGACTTTCGTGAAGGAAGATGTTGTAGTAATCTTTCTTTTCTCTCTGACTCTTGCTCCTCCGTTCTTCGGCATTTCGGTGAATGTTTTTCTGTTTCCTTAGACATATTGAAGGCTTTTGATTGTGTCTGTCACAAAGTTTTGAATTCTAAACTTCCCTCTTTCCATATCTATCCTTCTCTATCATTTAATTTTTGGTCATTCCATAACAGCTGTTGTATACGGTCACTGTTCACCCTCTAAATCTGTAAAAATGGTGTTATTCAGGATTCTGCCCTTTTCCCAACTCTCTTTTTTCTACTTTTCATTAATGACCTTCTCCCTATTATCTCATCACCTACTACCATGCTGACTACTCCACCCTTTAATACTTCTTTAATTTTGAATGGAGGGTGGCCTGGAGCAACTCTGATCTTTCTAAAACTTCTAATTAGAGTAGGAAAAAACATGCATTTTCAATGACTCAAAATTCAGTACCTCCATCTTTCTTCTTGATGCAACTTTCCACACAATTATATATATATATATATATATATATATATATATATATATATATATATATATATATATATATATATATATATATATATATATATATATATATATATATATATTATATATATATATATATATATATATATATATATATATATATATATATATATATATGTTTTGCTTAAGATGCTAGGTAGCTCTAGGGTCCATAGATAGCTTAGCCTTTTTTTTTGCGGACCTAGAGTTCTTCTATATATAAATAATTTTTATTTCTTACCTTTTTCTGGTATATTCTTATTAATTTCATAATTTTTAGGTATTTAATACGATTTATAACTTATTTGTATTTATTTTTCACAACGTTTTACAAAATTTACAAAGATCAAGATTCTATTACAATTCAAAGTGTTGTTTTCCGGCTTTTTCGTTCGAATAATATATGCTATATATCGATATATATAGGCATTGGGCATTACGATCTCGATATATCCGTATCGATCCTTATTTTTATCGATATTATTTTAATTAAATTTATTTTACAAAAAAATATTATCAATACACTTTACTCCAAGATGGTGACTTCCAGAGAATGAATTTCCAAGTAACCAGTTTACTTGGAGATTCATACCTGAACACCCAACCTTCTTACATGATGTTAGAATAGTGATTTGAAGAAATAGTAAAAGTAAAGCATTAGAGGAAACTTATTCTAACAAATAGTATACCTTAAAAATTGTACATTCAATTTTTAAAAAAAATGTTAAAATATTTAAAAATTACAAAAATTGTAAAAAAATTAATTTAAAAAAATATTAAATATTAAAAAAATTACAAAAATATATTTTTATAAGCACCTTCAATTTATTTATCACATTCATAATTCATCACTTTCATTACTTAAACTAAAATATGGTTTAATATTATATATTTTCGCATTGAACTTTATTATTCTTTTTATAATACATTATTACCAGAAAATTTTACTATGGGATAGGGACCATATACCGCTTCTAGTTTGTTTCTGCCATATTGTTGGTTTTTACAAGAACAAATTTTGCATCTTGTAAGTTCTTTGGGACATATATTTTTGGATTTTTGGCAGAAAATTCTGGAGATAGAGGGAGTCCCAAAAACAATTTCAATTTTTCTGCGTATGTTTTTATTGAAAGTGGGAATGAGGACTCTACTTGTTCTATTAAAGCTCCAGGGAGGGATGGGTTTTGACCCATCATTAATATAGCAGGGGTTATTCCTTCTGAGTTTAATGGTGCAGTTCTTAAACACAACAGCACTAGGGGAAGGAGATCCAACCAATAATTCTGAACATCTTCCAACTCATCCGACAGCATGGCTCGAAGAGACCTCAATAGTGTTCTATGAGATTTTCTATGAGTCCATTACTCTGAGGGTATAGGCAGAAGTAAAGTTATGTCGGGATCCTAGCTCCTCACAAACACTTGTAAATAAATCAGAAGTAAATTGTCCACCACGATCCGAAACATAAGTTCCTACCACTCCAGCTGTGGGCAAGAACTCCCGTGTAATTGTCTCCACAATTGTAGAGGTTTCTATGTTTTTAAGTGGGAAAGCAAAGAGATAGCGAGAAAATCTATCAATTAAAGTTAAAAGATATTTATAATTTTTACATGCAGGCATTTTAAGAATATCTATATGAACTACCTGAAATTTTGCTGAAACTGGCTGGTAAGATTCATATGGTGGGCTTATTTTGCGTAATGACTTAGATCTCTGACATGAATCACAACTTAGAACAAACTGCTTTGTGTATTTTGGCATATCCTTCCATACAAAGCGCTTCCTAAGAGATGCCAGAGTTTTCTTGACTCCAAAATGCCCAAGTGAATGCAAATAAGAAATAACAGGTATAATGAAAGATTCAGGAACAAAAACACGAGGTGAAAGAGGAATAGATTCATCGACAACCAACGACAATATGTCATTTTTATAATAATAGTTTCGCTTGGTCAGCTTGAGATTAGTATTTTCTTGCTTGTTTAAATATTTTTGAAGTTGCACATCTGTTTCTTGTGCTTTTTGAAGTTCTTTATAATCAATTTTACACTGAAATAGTTTAAACACTTCACAGGATGAAATATGGAAAATAGATGACAGTGAATGACAGTCATCCTCTATTAAAGAATCCTGCTGTGGAGAAAGCTCTGGTGTGACCAATGCTTCATCGCAGTTTACTTCAGGAAGGACTTCTGTAACAGTGTCTTCTCTTCCAAGTAGGAGTGAATGGCTTGTTGCATCTGCATTTTCTGCAGTATTTGAAGGAGCTGGTAATTTCAGTGAACTTGCAGTTGGCTGTTGAGCAGGATTTCTGCTCAAATAATCAGCCATAATATTTCTTCAGATTTAATATGAGTTATGTTCAAATCATATTCAGACAAGAAAGTTAGGTAACGCTGCTCCCTTGCAAGCAAGTGATTAGCATCAGTCTCTTTTTAAGTGACTGTGTGACTGAGAGATTGTCACAAAACACATCTACCTTTCGTCCTTCTATGATATGTTGAAATTTTTTCACAGTTTTAACCAAGGCAAGGAGTTCCTTGCTAAAAATACTATAGCTCATTTCAGTTGGGTTTAATTTATAACTATAGAATCCAAGGGGAACAGTTTTTTCATTTTCGGTCGAAACTACTACACCAGCCAAGGCTGTCTGACTGGCATCTGTGAAAATTGATATTTTGGCACTATTAGAAGGAAACCCCAAAGGAGTAGCATTTTTAAGAGTAAGTTTTGCTAGATTAAATGCTTCTTCAGCTTCAGGATTCCATTTTACTCTCCTTTGAGAGTATGGAGCACCTTTTAGAAATGAAAGAAGAGGAGAAATAGTATTAGAAATTCCAGGAAGAGAAGATCTGAAATAATTATACTTCCTAAGAAAGAACGTAATCCTTAACAGTCTTAGGTTTTGGAATGTTTAATATAGAAAGACTTTTATCCTCACTAGGAAGCATAAAACCTTCCGACACATCAAAACCAAAATATGTAACCTTTGGTTGGCCAATTACTTATCAGCACTTAGTTT
>SEYY01012117.1:12500-13943 GCA_009176605.1 Armadillidium nasatum | reverse complement strand
ATAGATTTGAAAACTTTAGAAACAATGGATGTTAAAGGAATGGGACGGTATTTAAAGGGCTGAGAGGGGTACACTTTATTCGGCAAAGGTTGAAAGTGCCCACGTTTCCAGCAAGAAGAAGAGAAATTTAAATTAGAAAGACAAAAACTAAATAGTTTTCCAAGGAAAGGTTCAAATTCAGAAGCACAAGTTTTGAGAACCACAGGAGAGATAACATCAAGACGGTGCGCTTTCTTAGTATTAAGCTTTGAAAGAGCCGAAATGAAAAGTCTTATGAAAAAATTACAATTTTAGGCATAAATGAGTTGGGGGTTGAAGGAGTAGGAACAGCTCCGGAATCGTCTAAGGTTGAATTAGAGGAAAAGGTTTGAGCGAAGAGTTCATTCAGATTTAGAGGAAGGCAAAAAGGTAGTTGTACCGTCAGAATATACTAGAGGAGGGAAAGAGGAAGAAGCAAAGTTAGAGTTCACATTTTTTTAAAACGCCAGAAAGGATGTAAGGAAGAACTAGAAAGATTTTTACATTTTCTAAGGAGAAATGAGTTTTTGATGTTGCAGAGAATAGATTTTGCTCGATTCCTCGATAAAATATAACTTTAACAATTTTCTAGAATTTGAAGACGATAATAATCCCTGAAGACAGCATTCCTACCACGGATAGCATTAGAACAATCAGACTTACCAAGGTTTGTTGGGTTTAGTAGAAGGGAAAGAATATGAAATGTACACCTCCATGCCAGAGAGAATTACCTCGGATATACGCTCAGCACATTACGAGGGTCCCCTCCCACTGAAATACTTATCATTCCATGGAAAATCAGGAAAATACAATAGCAAGTCAGACCAGTTAGTGGCACAGAAATAGCAGAAATGTCTCCTCGCCGAAGGTGGGGCCATTTTTTGAAAGACTTGAGGAGACAGGACAAGTTACAGAGATAAGAAGGTGATTAGATGAACCCAGTGGGGGAAAGAGTTTAACAGTGTAAGGAGAAGGATAAGAGGTTAGGAAAAGATCAAGTATGTTGGGTTTATCACCAAAATGGTTAGGAATACGGGTAGGAAGATGCACAAACTGCTATATATATATTTATATTATATATATATATATATATATATATATATATATATATATATATATATATATATATATATATATATATATATATATATATATATATATATATATATATATATATATATATATATGAAGATTTGGAGAATATGGTGAAAAGAAAGAAAGACGCTTTAATAGGTATCTAGGTACAAAGGAGGCTTTGGATTGAGAGGAGTATAGGGAGAGGTGTAGGGAGGTCAAGAGGGCAAAAAGCAGAATAGAAGAGGAGTTGGCTAGAAAGTTAGCAGAAATTTTTAAGGAAAGAAATAAAATGTTTTAGAAAGAGGTAAATAGGGTGAGAAAAGGAGGAGAAGAGAGGGGAGAGGGAGT
>SEYY01012117.1:0-5000 GCA_009176605.1 Armadillidium nasatum | reverse complement strand
AACTGCAAAATAACAGCAACCGCGATTACAAAAGAAAAAAAACAACCGCAAAATAACTGCAACCAGGGTCGCGAAATTTTTCAGCATTGCTTCTTCACTATATATATATATATATATATATATATATATATATATATATATATATATATATATATATATATATATATATATATATATATATATATATATATATATATATAAAGAGAGGAAATACAAACAGACATTCAGAGAGAGACTGTGTTGTGATTTAATATACTATTACATTGTTCCTTTGCGAAGTTTTTGTTCACAATATTTCCAATGAACGTTTGAATCGAAACTTAGAAAATCAAAGTAAAATAGTAAATAAATTTGTATTTGAAATCTTGGTATAAACGCATTTGCCACAATAAAGATATAAAAAAGTAAAAGAAAGAGAAAAGAGAAAAAAAATGAAAAAATCGAATTTTGGTAAAAAAAAGTTCAAATCGAATAAACACCGAATTCAATTTTCTCACTGACAAAAGGGCTACATAAAAAATAATTGAATCCAATTTACTAAATTGTTTAAAATATGTCAATGTGTAGCGTTTTCTTTTTATTAAACAATATATAGAGTGATTTATTGCATTACAGGAAAAAATATAACTTATTGATGACGGTAACTAACACTGAACAGAAGTTATAAGAGTTTTAGATTTGTTTGAAAAAAAAAAAAAGATAGGTTTTATTTTTATCGTTGGGAGTATTTTTCGTTTTTATTTTTTTTTTTTTTTTTTTTTTTTTTTTTTTTTTTTTTTTTTTTTTTTTTTTTTTTTTTTTTTTTTTTTTTTTTTTTTTTTCGTTTTTTTTTTTATTATTTTTTAATGCATTTATTTAGATTTGTTTGAAAAAAAGATAGGTTTTTATTTTTATTGTATGGATTATTTTTCTTTTTTTTCTTTTCTTATCAAATTTATTTTAATTCATTTATTTTCAGATTTGTTTGAAAAAAAGATGTTTTATTTTTATTGTAGTGATTATTTTTCGGTTTTTATTATTTTTATTAAATATATTTTAATGCATTTATTTATTTCTTTTGAAAAAAAGATAGGTTTTTATTTTTATTGTAGGGATTCATTTCTCGTTTTTTTCTTCTTCTCTTTATGAAATATATTTTAATGCATTTATTTTTAGAATTGTTTGTAAAAAAAGATGCTTTTATTTTTATTGTAGTGATTATTTTTCGATTTTTATTTTTTATTAAATATATTTTAATGCCTTTATTTAGATTGGTTTGAAAAAAGATAGGTTTTTATTTTTATTGTAAGGATTATTTTTCGGTTTTCATTTTTCTTATTTTATATATTTTAATGCATTTATTTAGATTGGTTTGAAGAAAAGATAGGTTTTTATTTTTATTGTAGGGATTATTTCTCGTTTTTTTTTAGCAAAAATATTTTAATGCATTAAAAATTTTATATTGTTTGAAAAAATTTAACGTTTTAAATTTTTATTAAAAAAGATTATTCTTTGGATTTTATTTTTTATTAAATATATTTTAATGCATTTATATAGATTTGTTTGAAAAAAAGATAAGTTTTTATTTTTTATTAAATATATTTTAATGTATTAATTAATATTTGAAGGGTACTTTTTATTATATTTTAATCAGACATATTACGAAGCATATATGTAGTTACAAAAATCTTACAAGAAATTTTCATTTCCTTAAATTATTTTCAGTATTTATATATTTTATTATTATTATTATTATTATTATTATTATTTATTATTATTATTATTATTATTATTATTATTATTATTATTATTATTTATTTATTATTATTATTATTATTATTATTATCACTGAAAAAATTATATAAGCAAGGTTTTGAAGAAGAAATGTATAAGTAATGCAATTACATTAATTTAAAAGCTAAAACTGTTTTTGTGTTTGAAGCAAAATACAATCTTCCTTGAAAAAAAAAAACATTCTGCGTGTGCTTTTGGCTTTGAACTCAGTTTTATTAAAATTGTTACAAATTTTCTGCACATTTTGTTTTCTATATAGGAGAATGTTATATAAAAGATACTGAGGATTTTTTTTATCTCATAAGTTTGAAACTGTATTTCATTTAGATTAAAAACCAGACAAGTTGCTTTGAAATATTCCTTTAAATATTTGAAAATATATAAGTTCAGATGGCGGGTGTTCATGAGCTTTCTCAGTGCGATTTCCTTTTGTACTGTCGTGGTATAGAGGTAACACTCTGTCTTATCAGCTTAGTGGTTAGGGTTCGAATCCCCAAATAAGTTCGGAAAGCAGATAATGATCAAACAGTTGATTAATTCCCTGCATTTATGGTATCTGATGTGAATTTTGATTATTTTTCTCTGAAACCCTTTTTTTTTTATCATAATTGTTGCTATTCATGGATCAAACTTAATAAAAGAGAGTATTTCCGTCTATGCATTTTATGCAATTACGTCATTGTCTTGAGAACATTCATAAACTACAAAAATTGTCCAAACGAATCGTTGGGACAAGTGACAAAAATGTCACAACTAAATTTTTCAGTTATTTTCTTATTAAGAAATAAATCGGTGAAGCGACATTCTTTTTGCTTAACATGTCTTTTCTCTATTGAAAATTTTACTGACCTTTCAGCCACTTGTCAAAACAATTCATTAGGACAATTTTTTCCACTATATATATATATATATATATATATATATATATATATATATATATATATATATATATATATATATATATATATATATATATATATATATATATATATATATATATATATATATATATATATATTAATAAATCTCATTGTGGTAAAGTAAATTTGTAAATAAAAAGCAGTCTATGTTTTTAAAAATAATAATAAAAGGAAATTTTCATTACGGAAATAGCAGCGCTCTTTCCCATAAATTGGATATAAAAAATCCAATTGAATACAGAATAATAATGTATTAATTACTATTATTATTATTTATTAGATTATTTATTATTATTATTATTATTATTATTATTTATTATTATTATTATTATTATTATTATTATTATTATTATTTATTATTATTATTATTATTATTATTATTATTATTATTATTATTATTATTATTTATTATTATTATTATTATTATTATATTATTTTATATTAATTATTATTATTATATTATTATTATTATATTATTGTTATTGTTATTACTTATTATTTTATTTAATATTATTGTATTATTATTTATTAATTTATTTATTATTATTTATTATTATTATTATATTATATTATTATTATTTATTATTATTATTATTATTATTATTATTATTATTATTATTATTATTATTATTATATTATTATAATTATTATTAACTATTATTATTAATAAAAAATAAATTTAAGGCTATTATTATTATTATTATAGCATGATTTATTTAGAGATTTTATTACTTAGAAGTAATTAATAATTATTGTATTTTTATTGATTAAATTAAAATGTTAAGTATGTATAATAATATTTTCAGAGAACTGGGCAGTCAAAATATTATTATTTATTATTATTATTATTTATTATTATTATTATTATTATTATTATTTTATTATTATTATTATTATTATTATTATTATTATTATTATTATTATTATTATTATTATTATTATTATTATTTAATTATTAATTATTATGGGATCTTCTGTAAAATTAAAAACTTGTAATACACTATCTGTGAATAAATGTTTTCAGTAATTTAAAATTATTATTATTTTTATTTTTATTTTATTTATTATTATTATTATTATTATTATTATTATTATTATTATTATTATTATTATTATTTTATTATTTTATATTATTATTACTATTTTTATTATTATAATTATTATTATTATTATCATTAATATTTTTAATGTTATTTTGTTATTGTTACTATAATAATTATTATATTATTACCTAATAATAATAATATATATAATAATAATAATAATAATATATAATAATAATAATATAATATAATAAGAATATATAATATATAATATAATAATAATAATAATAATAATAAAATTAATTATCTTTAATTGTAACTTTTTCTTTTTAAATTCAGAATGACTGAAGTGAGATTGTTTTTTTTTTTTTTTTTTTTTAAAGAAATTCAAATTTCGAAAGCAATTTAAAAGTTCAATAAAACGTGAAATTAATAAAAAGAAATTCTAATATTATTTTTCCAAAAATAAAAAAAATAAAAATTTTTTTTTTTTTTTTTTAAATTTTTGATAATTTATATTTATATTTTTTATGCTTATTTTTTTACTTATTGATTATTTTGTTATCATAATAAGATTATATACTTTAAAATTTGATTCAATTTGAATTTTAAATTTTATTATAATTATAATTATTATATATATATATATATATATATATATATATATATATATATATATATATATATATATATATATATATATATATATATTATATATATTATATATATATATATACTCATCTCCCGCATATTAAACACAGTTTCTTTTGGATTTGAGGAAAAATAAGTTCAGTGTGCTTTCAAAGCTGAGAGGAGAAGGATGTCGTTCATCGTCTTCTCCCTTATTCTAATATTTGGTTAATAAAGTGCCAGTAAGGAAACTCATTTAATTAAAACATTTTTTTTAATATTTAAGGAAAATAGTTCATTATCTTTGCCTTGCTTTAAAGAGTGAGTGTTTATTCTTGTTGATAAGGATTTTAAATCAAATTGGTAAGTATAATTTATAAAATTATCTTTGAAATAATAGTGATAAAATTTTTATTATTATTTTTTATAATAGTAAAAATAATATTATTTTCAGTACTATTTTTAATAACGTTATTTATTATTATTACTGTTATTTTAATAATAATAATAATAATAATAATATAATAACAATAAAAGGGAGAAGAAGAAGAAGAATAAGAAGAAGAAGAAGAACAATGTTAGTGTAATGAACATAAATAATCATTAAATATTAATAATATAATAATAATATAAT
>SEYY01012116.1:0-5000 GCA_009176605.1 Armadillidium nasatum | reverse complement strand
TTAAACGTAGAGAAGTTCTACTAATTATATTTTATATGTACTTCACTTTATAGCAATAAAATACACTAATAAATAATATATATATATAATATATATATATATATATATATATATATATATATATATATAATAATATATATATATATATATAATATATATATATATATATATAGTATATATATATAATATAATATATATAAAAAAAAACCAGATCCTTTCCATAGATAAATAGAAACAGTCAGTCCTTGATGGATATTAAAAGTTTCTCATTCTTTTAAGATAATATTTAGATCTTTAAATCTTACTGCAGGAAGCTGAAAGATCGATAAAGCCGGATTTAAGGCGAGACATTTCGCTTAAAGAATCTTCAAGATATTTTAAAGAATCTTCAAGATATTTAAAGAATCTTAAACCGTAAGATGCATTCATACTTTCCACAAATAAAAAGACTTAATATTAACTTGCTAAAATTGAAGAATTAATTTATTGATGATTAACTAAATATTTTCATTCTGTTTTCTAACCACCTATTTTGAGGGATAATATTTTTCCCCCTTTCATTTAATTCCGAAATTACCTTAGAAATGTAATAATATTTATACCCTTGTTTCAGTTCTTCAGTTCAAAATATATATTAGAAATTGATAGTTAGATACAGATAAATAGAAAGATAGATAGTTAGAGATAAATAGATATATAGATAGGTAGATTGATATATTGAGATAGATAGATAGATAGATAGATAGATAGATAGATAGATAGATAGATAGATAGATAGATAGATAGATATATAGTTAGATGAATAGATAGATAGTTAGAGATAAATAGATAGATAGATAGATAGATAGTAAGAGATAAATGGATAGATAGATAGTTAAAGATAAATAGATAGATTGAAAGACTGATAGATAGATATATAGATAGATAGATGTTATCTCTGGAATTTAAATCTTCAATACTGAATTCACTACTTATTGGGGTCAAAATAACAAAAAGAATTACAGTTATAATCGCAAGTAAATGTCGACAACGCCTTTAAAATTTTTAAAATTTGTTATTATTATTATTATTATTATTATTATTATTATTATTATTATTATTATTATTATTATTATTATTATTATTATTATTTATTATTTTTTATTACAGAATTATTTTTATAATTATCATTATTATATTTCTGCTACTACTGTTAATAATAATAATAATAATAATAATAATAATAATAATAATAATAATAATAATAATAATAATAATAATAATAATAATAATAATAATAATATTAATAATTTATACGTACCAGATCCTGTACGAAATCGAAAATTTCTGCATACGAAGGATCAGAAGAAGTCAATGAATAAGAATCCCAAACGGATACGTATTCGTTCTCGAAAAACGTACCAAATGCGCTCAACACTTCGATCATTATTTGAGAGGACTCAGGATTCACCAAAAGATATTTGATCATAACCTCATTGAATTAAGAAGTGTTTGTTTTTATATTTAAATCTTATTACTATGAAAAATAATACTGATAATAATAATAAAAATAATACTTATTAATGCTACTTTTTTCTGCTATTAATGTTACTTTTAACAGAATTTAATGCTACATTTAATGCTATTAATGTTATCAAAATTATTTTTCATTGTTATTAAAATTACAGCAGCTGCTTTTATACTTCAACAGTTACCACTGATACTGCTATTACTATTACTAGTACTACTAATACTATAATTACTAATCATAATAAATAATAATAATAATAATAATAATAATAATAATAATAATAATAATAAATAATAAATAATAAAAATTCCTCCAATTTTTTAAATTTATTATTGCTTAATCTGTAAGAGCTATACAATAGACATGCCGCGAGTAATAATAATAATAATAATAATAATAATAATAATAATAATAATAATAAAATAACTAATTAATAATAATAATAATAATAATAATAATAATAATAATAATAATAATAATAATAATAATAATAATAATAATAAAATAGTATTTATCTGTACGTTTATATGTATAGCACTCAAATGTGTTTTGGAGTTTACCTCATCTAGTAGGTTTTATCTGTCTTAGGCCTTTCCTATAATAGATCTTATTAAAATATATATTTAACTGCAGAAAATCTTTGCAACTGAATGTCTATTTTTAATATACGTGTCATTTAAACTTGTAGTCATTCAATTATATCTATCTATCTATCAATCTATCTATCTATCTATCTATCTATCTATCTATCTATCTATCTTACTCTTCTCTTTATCTTCACAAAACTTATGGCGTTGAAATTGATTTCAAAGTAGTAGTATATAACATATAGTATATATATATATATATATATATATTATATATATATATTATATATATATATATATATATATATATATATATATATATATATATATATATATATATATATATATATATATATATATATATATATATATATATATATATATATATATATATATATATATATATATATATACATAGTATACGGGATAATTTCTTATGAAATTAACAAATGTATGAAGTATGAAATAAAGAAAAGTCACCAAAATACACTGAATAAGACAGACTAAAAACAAACACTGATTGTAAGAAGTTGTCTGTATAACTCTTGATAGTACTGAGATACTATGGCACTGTGGCCCTTTTGTCAGATCTTGTCTGAGGCACCCGATGACATGTCAGTAACTTGGCTCGGAGGCATGTTTATACACTTTACGAACTACTATAAGGAAGAAGAGAGACAGGATGGAAGTAAAAAAAAAAAATTTGTGAGTAAAGTGTACAACATGTGATACTGACGTATAACATAGAAAGACTGAGAGAGAGAGAGAGAGAGAGAGAGAGAGAGAGAGAGAGAGAGAGAGAGAGAGAGAGAGAGAGAGAGAGAGAGAGAGAGAGAGAGAGAGAGAGAGAGAGAAAACAGATGATAATTAGATAGGTAGAAAGATTTATACATAGTTAAATTGATAGGTAGATATATAAATATGTAGATACATTAATAGATAGATAGATAGATAGTAGATAGATAGATAGATAGATAGATAGATAATAGATAGATAGATAGATAAAAAAAAGATAGGTAAAGAACGTGAATATTCACACGACAACACACGAAGTCTAAAAAAGGTTTAATTAATTAAAAAAAGTAATTGAACTATTAATTATTCCAACTGATGCAGGGCACAAAATCTTTCGAAAGGTACGTTAGGTTGGTAATACACGCAAAGAAAGAAATACACACAAACAAAAACTGATTAATAAATTTAAAATAAAAAAAAGATAAAAAAAATTGTAAAAAAAATTAAAAAAAAGTTTTAAATAAAAAAAAAAAAAAAAAAAAAATAACAGTGCCATTACTCGCAATTGCCATATTCGAAATAATGGGGAATATTTTTTTTTATTTTTTTTTATTCTTTTATTATTTTTTTTTTATTTTTTTATTTTTTTTTATTTTTTTATTTTATTTTATTTTATTTTTTTTTTGGCCAAAATTGTACTTTATATCTTTTTCTTAAATTTAAACACAGGGGTGTTTTAAAAGAATACTGCCTTGTTTGTATAAGTATATTATAACATACTTTTAAAGTTGCTATATATATATATATATATATATATATATATATATATATATATATACTATATATATATATATATATATATATATATATATCTATATATATATATATATATATATATATTATATATATATATATATATATATATATATATATATATATATATATATATATATATATATATATATATATATATATATATATATATATATATATATATATATATATATATATATATATATATATATATATATATATATATATATATAATGAAAGGGAAAGAGGGTTATAATTTAAATTAGATTTGAAAGTTTCTACGTAAATCACGTAATTTTTTTTTCTTTTTTTTTTTAATTTTAATTTTTATTTTTAGCAAAAAAAATTTCAAAATATATGGATAAAATAATGTATTCAAATTTCAGTATCAGTTCGTCTCTCTTTATGTATCTCCAACACATATACACACACACTCTTTTTCTTCTCTTTGCTTTACACAACACAAAGCGCTCACACACTCTCTCTTGCACACGCACACATACTCTCTCTGTCTGTCCCTTTCACACACATAGACACATACACATACACTCTCTCTCTCTGGCTCTCTCTCTCACACACATACATGGATGCACACAAAATCTCTCTATATCTTTAAACACTATTGGTTGTGTTTTATTTTAATCATGATCAAGCGATACGCCATATTAAGAATAGAGTTAATTATTACTATCGATGTTGCATGTGTAAAAACAAAAACTTCAAAGTATTTTCAGCACGAGATCGAAGCAGCCCTCTCCTAAAATTAAATCTCTCTTTCTCTCTCTCTCTCTCTCTCTCTCTCTCTCTCTCTCTCTGTCTCTCTCTCTCTCTCTCTCTCTCTCTCTCTCTCTCTCTCTCTCTCTCTCTCTCTCTCTCTCTCTCTCTCTCTCTCTCTCTCTCTCACTCTCTCTGTTCTCACCCTTTCTTTCTCTTTCACTCTTCTCTAACTTTCTTTCACACTCTCTCTTTCCCTCAGTCTCTCTAATTTCTTTTTCTTCGTCTGTCCTCTCCCTCTCTCTCTCTCTCTCTCTCTCTCTCTCTCTCTCTCTCTCTCTCTCTCTCTCTCTCTCTCTCTCTCTCTCTCTCTCTCTCTCTCTTTCTCTCTCTCTCTCTCTCTCTCTCTATCTCTCTCTCTGCTTGTTTAAAAATGATTTTACTGTATTACGTCAATTAACCAAACTATTAAATTGAGAAAAAAAAATTAATTCTATAAATAATTCAACATGCTAAAGAGCTTGCAAAATAATTATTAGTTTACAAAAATAGATTTACATATATATATATAATATATATATATATATATATATATATATATATATATATATATATATATATATATATATATATATATATAT
>SEYY01012115.1:5000-10905 GCA_009176605.1 Armadillidium nasatum | reverse complement strand
TGTATTAAGTCTGGTTTAAGTTTTTCCCATTCAGATATCAACTCTCCTCATTCCTCATCCCATTGTTTATTAGCAGACCAAATACATTTCATCAATAACTTTCCTCTTATACTTAAAGGTAGTGTGAACCCTAGGGGGTCAAACAATTTGGAAGTCTCAAAAAGTACTTGTCTCTTAGTGATGGCATTACCATAATTTACCTCCGACACATGTAAAGTATCATCTTCCAATTTATATTCATACCCAAGCACTTTCTCATACATACTTTCATGCACAGCTAACAATTTTTCATCTTTCATACACTTTCGCAAACTTTCACAATTGGAGGACCTAGATCTTAATATGAAGCCACCTTCAATAACTTCATTTTTAGGCCTGATGGTAAAGTTTAGCAAGTTCTACAGAGTTATTATCGGTAAATATCAAGTTATCCACAAAAAAAAATTAGAGGACAAAATCTCTTTACACTTGTCATCGGGAAATTTTTCAATATGATGTTTCATAATGTTAATGAAGAATAAATGGAGATGCTGTATACCCAAACAGTATTGTATTATATCTAAAAGTAATTAACTTATCATTTCTATACCATAAAAAACAAATTTTATTTTTTATCAAACTCTTCTTTTAACCTTATTGATAAAAATGTTTGTTTAATGTCACTTAATATTACATAATCATTAGTTCTAAAAACAAACATTAACTTCAATAATGAATTCATTAAATCTAAACCTGAATATGAGGCTTCATTTATAGAAGGAGTGTTTTTACTCAATTTAAAAGAACAATTATATACAGGACGTATTTTAGTAGTAACCTGTTCCGCATATCTTATAACAGGTCTGTGTGGTATAAACACATATTCATGTTTTTTATATTCAGAAATACTAATTTCCTCTATAATACCATCATTCTGTTGTTGTACGAATACTTTATCATATGCAGTCACTAAATTTTGAATAGTTAATTTGCTGTACACTCTATTTAAAACCTTTAATGAAATGTCATAGTTAGAAGGTACCTGCTTAATTAATTCTTCCTGCCAGAGAAGTTTTACATGATAGTGACCATCTTTAAATGAAATTCCTTCTTTAAACTTACTTACCATAGCAGTATCATAATCAGATAAGTCATCATTATCATTAGATAGAATGCCAACAGATTCCATGGAGAATAAGTACTCCATACCGTTATCTCCCTCTGAGTCTAAAAGAATATTTCTCAAAAGGATGAAAATAATTTTTATTGGGATTTAATATAAGATTGACCACAGTGTCATTCACCATGCCTGCATCTACATTAGGAGATGTTACATTTTTATTATTTAAAGCAATATTTTGCTTTTCTATGCAAAAAGTTTTGTACATTACCAAAAGGGATATATTTATTAGAAACTTTAAAGCAACTTCCTGACATTAGAGAAACTAATTCTAGAGAAGGAAAAAATTGTAAAATGTCAGTGCCTAGTAAAGCTTGAATATGAAAATTATTATCTCCCTCAATATTAAATGTAGAATCAGGAAGGGGAATACATTGGTTTTTAAACTCATGAATAACTTCATTAACACTATCAACTGTGTAATTTAAATTCAAATTTTCATCTACTAAGAATTGCATACTAAAAACACCCATATTTGAAAGCTTAATACCTAACAGCAGTTGTTTAAACTGTCTTTGTTCTTTACCGATGAATGTTTGAACATTTAATTCCATACCATTTAAAATATTGAAATTATATGACTTAACATGTCTTTAGATACATACGTTCTTTGGCTTACTGTATCCAAAATGCTTCTGACAGTCACCTTTTTATTGCCTCTTTTTAAATCAATTGTAATAGTAGGCAACAAATAAACTCTATCAGATTGTTGTTGAAAAGAAATGCAAAGATTGTTTAAAATATCATTTTTAGTTTCAATTGCCTCAATTTTTGGACAAAATGCAGTTATATGCGTGTGTTCTTTACATTTGAAACAATTAAACCTTAATTTATTATTTTTACCAAAACAATTATCAGAATCATGTCCAATACCAGCACTTCTGGTGCATAAATTTAAAACCTTTAGCACGTTCAACTCTTTGTGCTACAGTATTATACTTATCACACTTGTATAATGGGATGATTTTTAAGCTGACACAATTTGCATACATTATACATTCTAGTTTCACCTTTTGCATCATTATTTTTAGATGCTTTAACATGATCAACATTTGTAGCAAAATTTTGTAATGAATTTGATTTAAAAGATTTTTTAAATTGATATTTACTATTAGGCTTACCTGTATGCATTTCCTTTTTTGTTTTACTCACAATATTAAGTGTATTAATTACATCATTATAATTTTGAAAGATTTGCTCTAAGATGAAGGATAATTGTTTTCCAACTTATGTATCAACTCAGTTTTAAAAATTCTTAGGCAAATTTTAAAAATGATATTACTTAATAATATATTACCAGCAGAGTGAGGCTCTAAAAAATTTAAATCATAAACTTTTAATTAAAAAATTATTGATCTAACTTCATTAATAAATAACTTAGTATTTACAAACTCTATGTCAAAACCCTCATCAATTTTTAAGGTCATTTAATTTGTTCATATATTCATTTATAATTAAATTTCTGTCTAGAAATTCTTTTTTTCATACTAGTTCTAAAGCTACCTTATAATTTATCATTATTTAATGACAAATGGCTTACAACCTTTAGAGCATACCCTTTGAGGTATCCAAAGAGATACATCAACTTTATAAAGTCTTCAATGCCTTCTTTATTACCTATTACATTTATTAAACTTGGTTAAAAAATTATGGAAGACCAACTTATTTTGTTGTGAACCATCAAACTGATCCCACTGGATTACTAGTAATTTATAGTCTTTAGTAGTATTGATTTTACTCATCATTTCAATAAACTGTTCATTAGAACAAACAAACTCATTTACTGGTGTCTTATCTTTTTCTAAATAATTACCAAAGATAGATATATCCATAGACAAATCAAATTGGTAGTTGATAGACTTTTCTAATTTTTTTTATAGAATTCAGGCTCTTTTAGATCAATTTCAAATTGTGAAATGACATTTAATATTTTCTCATCCAAAATTTTTATTTCTAATAACTCATTATTAATTTTTTCATAATTAGTATCAATTATAAATTTATTCAACTTCCTTTCATTTTCAAGATTTTTTAATTTATTTATTAACATAGTAACTTTAGCTTTATGTGTAGCTCTAGTTCTAACATATTTACTTATAGCCTCTTTACAATCAGATAATACATCTATGTCTTCAGTTGCCATCATTAAATTTATTACTAATGCTATAGTAATGAAACCAGCAATAATAATGCTACGACTTAAATTAAATTTAAACTTTACACTAAACAGGTTAAATAAACCATGAGCAACACTTAATAACTAGCTTAATAATATTTGTACCAATAACCACTTAATACTAACTAAATAACTAACTTAATACTATAGGTCGGCAAATAGATCGTAGTTAGGCTATAGATTATATAAATAAATAGCATGTGTACTTAACAATATTTTTGTAGCCGTTCGTTGTTCACGAAGCCTTGCGCAATTTTTACTTTTACTAAGAAGCTTAAATTTAGCTGCCGCAAGTCAATATATTTTAAAATTGAAATAATAATGAAACTGTATAATTATTATTTTTAAAGTTCAATATTTTAATTGAAAATCTTCTTACCTTTAAATAAATCCCCCTCCCAACCATCCCCAGGTACTAACCCAAAGTATAATGACCAGAATACCCCGAAAAATAATCAAAGAATAGCCAGAAGGTCATGTTAGATTAAATTGCAGATGACTTCTTTGAAGACTTTCAATTTTAAAATATTGACCAACATAAGCTACAATAATAGTCTTATTGTAATACTTATCTTTAGATTCTTAGTATTAGTTGTATAATTAACAAAATTATTGACTTCACTAGCCAGCGTTTACTTACAACCGGCAATAGTTTGTGAAATAGTTTATCACTTTTTAAATCACTTTTAAAGCAGTATTTTAACTTTAGTTTTATCACAATAATTGTTATTTTAACATAACAATAATTAATGATTGTTTTTAACAATAGTTTTTAATAACTCCACTTTAACAATAGTTTTAACAATTGTTTAAATTAAGCTTTAACAAAAATCTACTTTTCATAAATCATTTTAACAATTGTAGTTTTCCGAAACACAAACTGAACACTGAAAATAGCAGTTTTCATAACTTCATAAGTACTGCACATAACAGTTTTAACATATCGTAATTACTTTAACATAACAACTGAACTCACGTTCCCAAACCTTTTAATATTTTTAATTCTGCGCATAAGTCACGTGAGTCACGTGGGTTAATTTTTATAATTATTGCTCCATTTTAAAGCGGTTATTTTGTAACGATGTTACAATAAATTTTTATAATAAAGACTTTAAATATATAAATAGATAATTTTATTAATTTTAACTTTTAATATATCAACAATTTTATTAATATATATATTGGGAAGAGTTTGTTTTGTATATTGAATCTATGTTTGTATGCTTTTAGGTTAGGGTGGTGGCCTTGACCACAATTTGGATAGGGTAATTTGGGTTTTGCGTGGTAATGTGTTTTGTGTATTTGATTTGTCTTGGGGTTGTTCGTTGAGTAGATGATTTGGTTGGTCGGATTTTTGAGATGATTTAGTGTTATGATATGGTGTGTATGTGTTTGATTAGTGATATGTTGTTTGCAGTAGGTGGAATGGTTCTGAATATGTTACTGTAGTATTTGGCTGGGGATGATGGTGAGGTAATTTTGGAAGGTTTTTTGTGTGGTCTTGTAGGGTATAGGTGACATTTGTGTGATTTGTCAAGAGTGTTGTGTAGAATTTGGTTCCTATCATGTCTAGGTGAACACGGATCGGGAGTATTTTTGTTTCTTTGTGTAAGTGCTGAATTAGAGTTGTTCTAGTTCAACCTGTGATGATTCTAAGAGCTGTATTTTTAATTTTTTAATTTTTTTACTGTTTTTATTTTTGAAATTTCTATGTTTGAGGTCTCATGAACCGGTTTGAATGTTATGGTGAGGGTGGTTAGTTCGTTACTGAAGTTGTTTTGTGACAGTGTTCGAATGATGTTTAATTTCCTGTTTGCAGTGTTGGTTATGTTTTGGATGTGTTTTGAGAAGGTGAAGTGTGTCATATGTGAGGCCTAAGATCTTTGGAGATTTATTTAGAGGAATGAGGGTATTATTTAGTTTTACGTGAGGGTGGAGGGAAGATTGGTGTCTATCGGTAGTAATAAGAGTGATTGAGGATTTTTCATGGGGAAGCTGTCATTCTGTTTGATTTTAGCCATGTTTCCAGTTGTTGGATGTATGATTGAGTGAGTGTGGTGGCTGTGGGTATGAAAGGGTTTTGTATCGTAATATGTCGTCGGCATATGTTATTAGTTTTTATGTGGAGTTTGTGGGGTGGGTAGGTCTGCTGTGTACAGATTAAATAGTAGAGGGGATAGGATGGCTCCCTGTGGGAAACACCTTAGTTTTACTGTTTTTGAAAGATGGTTTTTGTTGGAAGACTTGAGCTGTACGATCGGATAGGAAGTTGGAAATCCATTTTTTATAATTGTTGGGTATAGGTGAGTGTAGGATTTTTTGCATGAGGTTATGCCTTGGGGCTATATCAAATGCTTTGTTGATGTCGATGGCAATGAATACGGTCCTGTGGGATGGTTTTTTATTGATGCCATTTATTATTTGAGAGATGGTGGTGAGGGCCGTGGTGGTTGAGTGGAATTTCTTGAATCCGTGTTGAAATTGTGGGGTTTGTATGAGTGGTTGAATTTTTGAATGAATGAGTTTTTCTAAGAGTTTGCATAGTGTGGATAGGAGGGAGATCGGGCGGT
>SEYY01012115.1:0-2500 GCA_009176605.1 Armadillidium nasatum | reverse complement strand
ATATAATTAAAAATGTTTAATTAATTAATAATTTAATAACAATTATTTAACTACGAGTTACGATCCGAGAGTCTGGAGTCGGGAGTTATGATGGGAGTCTGGAGTCGGAGTCAGTTTCTTTTTCCTGACTCCCATCCCTGATGGGATGCTTGGCATCCATAGCTGGATGACGAACTCCATATGCAGGAACTCTTCTCCTAATATATATATATATATATATATATATATATATATATATATATATATATATATATATATATATATATATATATATATATATATATATATATATATATATATATAGGGACCGACCGGGGTTGGAATTTGGCCGGGGCCGGGGCCGGGGCAGGGGTCACCCAAATTTGGCCGGGGCCGGGGTTCTGGCCGGGTTTTTCTAAAATTTGTAAAGAGGTCAAAAGCACAGAAATTTAAGGTTAAGAAAATTAGATATAAGGTTTATTTAATTGTAAGGAAGGAGTAGAATAGCCAACATTCACGTAAATTAATGATTATATGCATTTTCCAAAAAAAAAAAAAAAAAATTACAGTTTTGTATAGTTAAAGTTTAAAAAAATTACAAAAATTAAAAAAAAAAATATTCTAATTCATAATAGTGATTCAACAGGTAAGGTAAGGTAAGACCCTAAGGTAAAGTTTGTAAAAATGTAAGATATAAAATTATCAATTTAACCTGTATTTATACATATCATTGTTATTTTATTGCCATGTATCAAACTTGTATCATTTAGCTGCATTATTTAAAAATTATTATTTTGTTTATACTTTCAGTCAAAATGGCTAAAAGATCAGCTTCTGCAGTATTTGAATACTTTACAATGTTTCAGGATAGGCTCGAAATAGCTAAATGTTAACATCTGCAGTCAGAAAATTAGAAGAGAACCTCCGGGTGCTACAAGTAAAAAAAATTTCAACCAAATCTTTTTGGAGTATCTAAAATCAAAACACAAAGATGAACATTCACTAGCAGAAAAGGAGCGGTCAAAAGAAACAGAAAAGAAAAAAAATCTTAATTTTCTTATATTTTGTTTGAATTTTTTTTTTATTATTTGACTGATTGAGCTGAAATTTTCAAAGTATGTGAATTTTTTTCACGAAGTTCTGAGTTGATTTCGAGCATTTTTTTGAGTCTATAACGGTTTGAAACTTATTTGGACCCAAAGTTGCTAAAAGTGAATAACTGGATCAAACCACTGGTCCACATGAGCTGAAAATTTAGCTGAATATCTTTGCCCCAATTTCTTGCATTGGTGGGAATAGGTTTTTGATATCACGTCTAGAAAAAAGTTATATAAGCACTTGAAAAAAAATTTGCAAAAATCGTACCCTTCTGGAGGAAAAAATTATTTATAAAAAACGCTACCTACTATTTTTTTTTTTTTTGTGAATATTGTTTAGAAGAGGGCAGGGCAACAATTTTTATTTAGTGCATATTTAAATGCTCTTTGTTTGAAGCGAGATATAGCCTCTCAAACTTTGGGAATTTTTGAAATTTGGCCAAAAATGGACCTTTTTGAAGGCTATATCTCAAAACCAACGAATGTCATCGAATAAAGTACATAGAGGAATTTGTAGCCCCACCCCTCCTCTATACAAACCAAAAATAGGAAATGTCATAGTTGTATTTTTTAAAAAAAAATTTTGTCTGGAAAGGTGGATTTTTTTTAGTTCAAAAAAATTTTTTTTTTCTATAGTTGGTCAGTTTTTAGCTTATAACATTTTTCCTATAACTCTGGGAACAAAAGTCTATTAGAGACTTTTGTATCCCATTTAATTTTGAATAAATAGTCCAATTTTCAGCTCATTCTAAAAAGTGGTTTGGCACCGCCATTCAATTAAAAATGGGTAAAATTTCAAAAAAAAAAAAAAAAAAAAAAGATTTTTTTTAACCATAATAGACTCGGAAAAACGCTAGAAATGGACTTTTCTTACCGGTAAAAAATCTATATAACAAAGTTTCTGCAGAATCGGCTGAAAATTAAAAAAAAAAAAAAAAATTTAAGTATAATTTGCCATTTTAATCCCGGCCGGCAACCCCGGTTTTCCTTGATTTTTGGCCGGGGCCGGGGTCAGTAAAAATGGCCGGGGCCGGGGCCCCGGTCGGTTCCTATATATATATATATATATATATATATATATATATATATATATATATATATATATATATATATATATATATATATATATATATATATATATATATAGGAAGACGAATTATGGGCTACCTTAAGGAATTCCTTATTAGAACTTTTTTATATCGAAACTAGATTTATTTTTTAATCTAAAAGTTTTTCATAACTTCACCCAAAAAGTAAGGAGTATCGGCCAATTATTGGCCATATTAACCAATACCGATACCCCCAAAAATGGCCGATAGTGCCGATACCGATACTATCGGTACATCCCTAATCTTGAGAGCTAGAAGAAAGCCATTTTCTTTGGGGAACATTGAAATCACCTAATATGATGATTTCAGATAAAG
>SEYY01012114.1:0-20284 GCA_009176605.1 Armadillidium nasatum | reverse complement strand
GGGAATGTCTTCCTACGTATAATGTCAATAAAATTTCACTTTCAGGAAAGGAGCTCCTTACATGTCAATAATTGATAACAATTTGTATCGCCTAATTGAATCTGGATTGGTTGGTCACTGGTTACAAAGAATTCTTGACAAAGAAGCAAAGATTTCAAGAAGGAAAGAAAATAAAATTGAGGAAATCAAACATACCATAACGAGATCAAGGGGAAAAGTAAATATAATGTTATATATATATAAGCATTTCGGTACATCCTTTAGAACACAACTTCCGTATTCCAATTCTGCATTCTCAGTCATCCGCAATCATTCTCACTCAAACGACCACCCATTTCGCTCCACAGATGTTAATATTTTAGCTTCTAGTTCCTATGACTCTGACAGAAAGATTTTGGATCTTTATACATTAAGTGTTGAAAACCTCAGTTAAATTCTTCTATATCCTCAGCCCCACTATTAATTGCATTTTATTTTATATATTTGTCAATATTTGTATGTATGTTTATTTATTTATTTATTTGTTTATTTAATTTTACTAAGCATGTTAATATCCTACTTTTACTGTGTCTTCAACCAACTAATATGTTCATTATTCAGTGTTGCTTGATCCTTTAGGATGTTCATTTAACTTTACCATATCGTATAATCAGTCATCGTTTTTTGTGCTCTACCTTAACTTTAATTGTAAATTTTGATTTGTGAATGTGGTGTTATTATTTATTCTCTGTGTTAATCTATTTATTTTTCCATTTAGGTAATTTGAAAATGGATTTTGATATAAATCCGAAACGTCATTTGTTTAATATATTTATTTGCTTATTCATTTCATTATTATTATTATTAAATTTAAATTATTAATTACTTTCAATGCTGCTTCCTACGCTGTTAGCAACATTTATATATATATATATATATATATATATATATATATATATATATATATATATATATATATATATATATATATATATATATATATATATATATATATATATATATATATATATATAATTTTTTTCAGGTTAGCGGCTATTACATAGTGCTCAGCTTGGAACATATGCGAGGAGTTTTTGGGATATATTTCTTTGGATGTTTGTTAGCATTTCTGTCATTTTGTTCGGAAATTGGTCATTTTAAAAGTTCTAGAAAATAGTTTCAGATCTATCCTTAAAAGATCTCAATTTTGTATCTCTTAAGACGCTCAGTTATGAGCGAAAACTAGTGAACTTATTTGTAAGCTACCAGAAACGTATCATTAACTAATGGAAGATATAAGACTCACGGTCTACCTAGTTTATTTCTTAGATTTTTTTCAAAAAATATTATGAATGTAATAAAATATCGACATTTTTATTTGAATTATTTTATCCCAAAACCTTGAGGATTGTATTTCCTATTAAAAAGTTAGTCAAACTGAATAAGTTTTCAAAGTCGGGTAGCAGGTATTCTGACCTCATTTTTGACTGTGTATAGGATATATATATATATATATATATATATATATATATATATATATATATATATATATATATATATATATATATATATATATATATATATATATATATATATATATATATATATATATATATATATAGAGAGAGAGAGAGAGAAATTTCTGCTTACAGAATTCGAACCCATTGACAACAGCGTCGCCGTTAAACAATATCCAGAAGGCTCTACCATTGAGCTACGCCGCCGCCTCGTCAAAAAAAAGCATAGCTGAATGGTTTTCAAGCTCCTATTGAAATCCATAGGAGGGTACTTGAAAGCCTCTACTGTGTCATTCTACTGGGTTCTCCTATTTAGTAGCTCTAGTAGGGGTTCCAAGCACCCTTAAAAGGATTTAAATAGGTACCGAGTTGCTACAGTGATTCGAAACAGAAGAGCTTGAAAACCGTTCTACTATGCCTTCTTTGGAGAGGCGGCGTAGCTCGGTGGTAGAGTCACCTTTACATTGTCTAACGGTAACACTGTAGTCAGTATGTTGGAATCCTGGCGTGCGGCAAATTTTTCTGTCTTATATTGCCAATTTAACCAAAACTGTTATTGTGCCCATGCTCAAAAGAACACATGACACGTATATCATCTCAATAATTCTGAATTTCTCTATTCTTAATTAAGTGATTTCTCTTTAACAAAATATCCATAAAGCCTTTTATTTTCTTCCACTCTGCCTACTCTAATTATTCCTTCCTTTCTTTGCTCTATTTCGTGCCATTCATTCACCGCAGTTTTCATTTCCACGTCACTTTATTTCATATCATTGCCCTTTTACTTCTTCCTTCTTTCAAGTCTGGCAACTAATGTCTTTACTTTTCCTCCGAATATGGTTAATCGATTGACAAGCAACCGAGTATCTAAGCAAAAAGAAGTACACTGTTTTCCTGCCTACTCTTAAATTGTGCCATATTCCTTCTACACTATCACTGTTGACTAATCATAAAGACTGTGAATCTTTTTGTCTCATTCCCAACCCAACTCCTGACATCATACTTTCTCTCATCGTGATTCGACACATTATTTTGTCTTTAAACTGTACTTTATAACTCAAAATTACCTTTAACAATATTCTGTCAATATAGTTGTTTTTGTACAAAGAGACTGAATTTCTATGAAGGGACATGATTCAAGCTTATAAAATCTTCCATTTTAAGACAATGCTCAGTTGGGCAATTTTTTTATACTAGACATTGATAATGATAAGAAAACTAAAGGTCACAATGGAAAAATTGAAGAGACATTTTTATCAATATTTGAGAAAATATTCCTTCAGAAACCAAGAAGTCAATTTTCATAACAATTTCCCCAGGCCGTAAATTCAAGTAATTTCCTTTGCATTATTTAAAAAGAGGTTAAATAGGTTTTACAAATGATATTATATATATATATATATATATATATATATATATATATATATATATATATATATATATATATATATATATATATATATATATATATATATATATATATATATATATATATTATATATAAGGTCTACCTTTGTTTATCGATTTATAGAAAATACAAATTATGAATACTCTAATTGCATTGGACAATGATAATAACTTAATTATTTGTTAAATACATTGCGTTTATACTTTTTATTAACTTTCTTTTATATTCTCCTTATAAGTAGGTTTTTGAGCATGTATTGTAATTGAAGCAAAGTTTATGATAATCTTTTATTATAGTTTTAAAAAATGATAAATAAAAGCGGGAGAAAAATAGTAGTTGTAGTGTAAAAAGAAAAAGTAAAAATTAATTTCCCAATTTGGATTATTAGGAAACGAGATCATTATTCGTTCTTTATTATTCTTACTATTCCTATTATTTTTATATATTATTATTATTAATTTAAATACATTTTATGCAAGAGATGAAGCTGGGAACGGGACAAACTTTAATAGCTTCGCACTGTCCTTTAGTTTCTGATTTTCATAAATTTGGCGGGAATCTCTTTTAGATGAAAGTAATAAAATTCGAGCAAAACTGGACTCTGAGCACAGCTGTTTTTCTTGCTGCAGTGCTTAAAATTTTTATGTAAATAAGTCTCTATATTTAAGATTATGGATTTACAATACTTAGATAACCTGGACATATTTATAAATGATGAAAATAAAATAGTAAGTAACTCTTTTGAATAAGTTTTTTTGAAGTGTCTTAAATGTTAAATTTAAAGTAGTCTGCTGGTCCATATCTTGAGTGCCAGTTTAGATTGACAGAAATAGGCCTTGTTAAACCATTTGGTTTGTGCTTTGAATTTAAAAAAAAAAATGTGCAAATGATGATTATAATCATTGTCATACGCAGTTTTTCATTTTTTTTTTTTAAGGGGAGGGTTGAATTTTCCCAAAGTACCGATTTTTTTTTTTCATTTAAAATTTGTTGTGTAGAAGATGGGGACTAATTTTATAAACTTATCACTGGGCATGCTAGTAGTTACACTATATAATAAGGGTAGAACCACCATATATTTTTTATCAAAAAATTGCCATGTTTTTTAACAATTACTGTAAGAAGGTAAAGATAGCGCCAATATGAAAAAAAAATATATACATATTGAAGCAAAGTAAATGAAAAATTTAACAGTATCCAGTCATTAGAAACTTTTCCTAATGATACTGTGGTTAAACAATATATGGTAATTTATAATAATTGCTTACTCTTATTTTGAAACCCACAAGCTATACTTGTTATTAGAATAAGCATACTTCCCAGAAATGAAAAGTCCTTATTTTGCTAATGCCAGGCTTTATATTAGTTTGTTAATGTTAAATAATTTATCACACCATCTTTAAATTACTGTTTTTGTTGCATTTTCGAGAAATAATATTTTCAATTTATGGTAATTATATAGTAATAAATAAGAATGGAACAATAAAATTTTTTCTCTATTCAGCCTACCTATGTAGAGGAAATAATCGTCATATTAATTTTTTTGGTTTATCAGTGAATGGTAAAGGTTTTTGTAAGGAAAAAATATTAAAAAATATAAAAATTTAAAATGATTAAAATTATTATTTTTCCAATATGGTGTATCTATTTTGTCTGTGCTAATTCGAGTATCCTATTCAAAGATGTATTTTCCTTCCACCATCTTGTTTTAGCAATATTGCTAAATCAAATTCAAGATAATATAAATGAAAATTTTATCACCAATGCACAGGTTAGGTGTATGGGGCGCCAGAGCCCTCTATAAACAAAGATCATGTGCCATGCATCTGCATCTTGTGTTATAATCAAAATATGTATAAATAATAATAAGCATATTTAAAAAAAAAAAAAGATTAATTTAATTTAAATATTATTTCAGTATAGCAATGAAAATGTAAATGCATGGCACACAATCATGAAGCCCCTGTACCCCCTGACCTGTGAGTGCTAGTGATAAAATTTTCATATATATATATATATAATATATATTATATATATATATATATCAAATCCAATTTATTTAGCAATATTGTAAAAAAAAAAAAGGCTTTGAATGGGACAATCGAATTAGTGGTAGACAAAATAGATACACCATATTGAAAAAAAAACAAATCTTAATCATTTGAGTTTTTTTTTTTTTTTTTTTCCTCCTTACAAAATCCTTTGCACTGATAAACCGAAAAAAAAATTCATATTACAATCATTTCCTCTGCATATGTATACTGAGTAGGAAAAAAAAATATATGGTTCCATTCTTATTTATTACCATTATATGTGCTATTATACAAATATAAAGTATTGAATATAAAACTTTTATGGAAGAAAAATTTTATCTTTATTTATAAATAATTTTTTATTTTTTTTGTAAAAGAGTAGTGGTTGACTCATCATTTTTTTATATGGCTATCAAAACTTTTCTCTATGTCTGAACAATATTTATAAACTAGAAATAAAACTTTTAGTTTATAATAATAGGATTTTGAAACTGTAATACATACTTCAATTCCCAAAACTTTCTTAAATATTCAGTGTCACCCATAAAAACACTTAGCTTCTATAGGCTTTAAAACTTGACTACGATTTTATAAAATGCTTAAAAGTAGGCTCAACATTTGGATATTGATGACAAAGTCCTTTTGGTCAAATTTGTCCTATCACTAGTAAATTCATTACCAAATTATAGATATACCTGTATGTATTTTAAAGTTGTTACTCTTCTTTTTGTATTACTACCACCCTATCTTTAGATTCATAATTCTTTTGTTTCTGACTTTAAAGTTTTTATATAGCTTATTTTGAAAAGAGAATAGTTTAATTGACAGAAGAGAATAAAAAACAATATTTTAGTACAAGTATCAGATGCTTTCAATTTCTTATATTCTGAATATCTTCAAAAAAAAAAAAAAAAAAAAACATAGATAAATTATATAATAATAATATATATATATATATTATATATATATATATATATATATATATATTGTTAAGGGGAGAGACCACCTCTTTTACAACCCTTCAACCCTCTCAATATGAAGACCAAAGACTCGGTAGTCAACAACACTTCCCCCACTGTTACTTTAGTTACACAACAAGATAAGCTAGACACTCAGGTCTGGTTTTAGGATCCTCGTATTACAAGCTTCTCCACCCTTAACGTGGCCTGGGTGAATCAAAGAAGAATTGCCAATGAAACCTCCAATACCTATGACTTATGACTCTACAGATGACTTTACAAAAATTAGAACAAAAAGAGAAAAAAAAAAAAAAAACAAACTACAGGAAAACGCAGGATGCTATCTACTAAATGAAAATACACCCCACTAATATATAAATTTACTGAAATATAAATACACTCAGAAACCATGTACTAATATAAGAAAAATGCGTGAACCAGAATTGTTATGACCCTAATTACTATCACTATTGCGCCAAAGACTTACAACGAATATTACAAACTTTCTCATATACAAATATAAATATTTGTATATGATTCACTCATTAATTGCAACTTCATACACAAGGATGATTAATTATGTATGGTGCAACTAATGAATACTTATTTTAGAAAACTAATTGCATACACAGATATAAATATCTGTGTAGTGCCCTGTTATACAAATTATGATCTCATATACAAATATAAATATTTGTATATGACTTATTCAATAATTGCAACTTCATACACAAAGATGATTATTTATGTATGGTGCAACTAATGAATATTTATTCACAAACAGTCTAATTGCATACACAGATATAAATATCTGTGTAGTGCTCAATTTTACAAAAGTTTCTCATATACAAATATAAATATTTGTATATGATTTATTCAATAATTGCAACTTCATACACAAATATGATTATTTATGTATGGTGCAACTAATGAATACTTTTTCAACAAATGAAAATATACAACTAATCCTAATGTTACAGTAGGTAGTTATAGTTATGGTAGGTTATTAATTACAAAAATTTACAAATTCCGGAATGGGTGTACTTAACTTGTCATTTGCCAGAGGAGATCGTTTGCATTCTCTTGCCTGCTCAGTTCTAAATGAGTTTAGATCTATGGCTCGGCTTAGCAAGTAACTGCAAAATCTGAAGTTAGCAATTATCCCAAACAACTTATCTGGCCTAAACATCAGTCAGATTCCCAATCCAATATGAGTTCCAAACTTGTAACTGACTCCACAATTGGTACCTAAAAGGGTATGGTTATTAAGTTAAATGAATCTAAACATTAACCCATCCCAATAGTTATATTCACATGTCTAACCCTCCTATTAATGTAAGGATATGTAATGGTAAACTTACCCTTGCAAGGGAGATGAAATTGACAAATTAAATGAATACTGTCTATCTTCCTGTACTGAATATTTTCTAGTCTTCCCTATTTTAAACTTTAGGGTTTTATAAATTATTTACTATCTGTAAAGGAAAGAAAAGCTGATTTAACATCTGTCAAACATACATCCAAGTCATAACTAAATAATAATTGATATTTAGCTCCCATAAACAAAAAGGAAATGAAGGGGAGTTCTGATTGTAAGTATAGGGTTGGGTGCCCTATTTGCAAATTTCTACATTATCCCTCACCAAAGAAAAGGTACTTTTCTTTCACCAAACAATCATACAAGTCATACCGGAGTGAGAAAAGAAAGAAAGCTCCCTCCTCATAGAATAAGATCCCCCCAATATAGCTGCTTTGCATGAGTTTCGAGCCAATAATATGTGATTGTGAGCAAGAGAGAGAATGCAAACGAAGTCCTCTGACCAATTCCAACAGTAACAATTACATTCTTAAGAGAAAAACAAAACCTTTTTACAAAATGTTACATTGGCAGATGATTTACAAAATGTTATATTGGTAGATAATTTACTACTCCAGAACTTTCACTATCTGAAAAATACAATATATATTTGTATGTAATTGTCACAAAACAACAAAGGAATGAAAAAAAAATACATAACATATACAAAAAAAATAAAAAATAAAAAATAAAAATCCTAGAAAGTAATTCAGAAGGGTTAAAGAACCAACATATATAAATAATAAAATTAAATAAATTTTTAATGCAAATAATGTGTGAATAAGAAAATGATTAAACAAAATGCATGTAAAAAAAAAAAAAAAAAAAAAAACAAATCTCAAAATCAGACATTTTGGAAAACATTAATAAAAGAATAATTTTGTATGGAATGCATTAGTGATGTTTCCACATATATTCTAATGGCTTTTCTAAGACATTAATATATTCTGGGACAGGACCATGAGAACGAGTTCTATACCCAATTGCAGTGCTAATAGTGGTAGTTACCATGGTCTCAACAACTCTGGTTCGCATTTCGTTTTCGGGGGACCTGAGATTATATAATGAAGAATCTCTTCCAAGGATATCCCGAACATCACGAGTATTCACCCTGCCTGTGGTGAAGCCTTCAAAATCTGCTCCACTTGAGGGCTCTGAACCTTGTGTATTCTCGATTGTGGAACTATCATTAACAACAATTGATCCCTCAGTAACCTGACATAGGGCCTGAAGATGTGAAAGATCAGCTGACATGCGACAACTATTAAGAGAAGAGCTCAACCTTGATTCAGATTCCTTTTCACCTGGCAAATTCAAACCAAATTCTACATCACTTTCATCCCTCACCAGATTTTGACCCAAATATGTTTCAACAGAATGACAACTGGAAACCACACATGTTGCGTCTACTGGTGTAATTGTGGGTGTAATGTTCATGTTCTTAAAAGGTGGTGTGTGGGATGTACCTAGGCTACTAACAGTTGGAGTTTTGGCACTGGTAATGCTAATATTACAATATTCTCTTGTAAAACCCAAATATTCATTTAAAGATAATGTTGAATTAACTTCAAAACCTAAAAAATCGCTTTCTTCACATTCAGTTTCCAATGAATTGAAAATCTCTGGCTCAGCAGCGTGATTATCTTCAATGTCCATGATTTCTATCTCTTCATCCATTCTTACTTCATCAGTAGTCTGATGATCATCATCCACCTCTTCTGAGGAAAGTAATTGCTTGAAATGGGGATTATCTCGTAAGTAACGAGGAACTTCTATCCATGGACGTAGTTGTGAATAGTGAGCACGAATCTCTGAGTGTGGTTTATTTACCCTAGAGATTACATAAGTAAGATCATTGTCATGAGCTTGACGAATAGTAAATGGTCCCACATAGCGCGATTTGAATTTGTTTATGACCAGGTTACCTGGCATGTGAACTTTATATGCAACTTTGTCCCCTTCACGATATGGGGAGAAGTGTTTAGATGGTTCCCGCCAGAACTGTTGTAAACATGGGTTCCTTTTGAAAGAATGTGGGTTTTTCAGTAGGATATCTGATGGAGTGGCATCAATGGCTGAATGCCAAGTGTTATTGTATAAAATAACTGCTTGAGGCAACTGGTTATCCCATGATGATGGGTTATCTTGAGCCAAAGTCCTTAATATCTGTAACAGTGTACGATTGACACGTTCTGTGACTCCATTACATTGTGGCATGTGACTTGATATCACCACATGTTCAATACCAAATTCATGTAATACTTCTTCAAATGGTTCACCCATAAATTCTAACCCACGATCACTTAAGAGACGATCAGGAATGTAGGTTAAGAAAGGTAAGATCTTGTGTTTGAATGCATTTGCGACCACTTGACTGGTTTTATTGACCAGAGGCACTACATTGATAAATTTAGAAAAGTGGTCAATGGCAACAAGACAATAGCCATTATTTCTGCTGGTGCGCGGCAATTGCAACAGATCAACTGCCAGTAACTCATATGGAAAAGAAGAACTAATCTTCAACATAGGGGGTCTGGCAATATTCGTACCTGTCTTAGACACTTGACAGTGTGGACAAGATCTACAAATGTCTGAGACTATTTGATTCACTCGGGGATTCCAAAGTTCCTCATATATAAGAGACAATAACTTGTTTCTACCTAGATGTCCATAATCAATGTGGAACTGCGTTGCTAGAGAAACCATATATGAGAATGGGACAATGAATTTATCCTCATTTTTATGTTTAACCAACAACAACCCCTCGGAAAAGTGAATATGTTCAGCAACCAACTTGAATGCAGTCAAGTTCTTAGGCCACTGTTTCTTTGGCAATTTATTGACAACTACTCTGGATAAACTTTTTAAAACCCTATCTGTTTGCTGTTTATGTTTAAGAGTGTCTATGTCTACTGAAGAGTTCTGTAATAGTGTGCTATGTATTTGTAAATTGGATGTTTTAGAATGTATTCTAACTAAATTAATTGAGACTATATC
The DNA here is from genome assembly GCA_009176605.1 of Armadillidium nasatum. Lineage (NCBI taxonomy): Eukaryota > Metazoa > Arthropoda > Malacostraca > Isopoda > Armadillidiidae > Armadillidium > Armadillidium nasatum. The sequence goes on along the minus strand of SEYY01012114.1, from coordinate 10,034 downwards.
GCTTGAGGAATTAACGTTTTCTTCTGGAATTAGCAAATTGTAATGAATTCCTGACACACAAGATAAATGGCATGTGTCCGTAAAACCCTCCCCATATACCAGTGGTTTAGCACTAGTATAATAAACTAAAGTTTTGCAATGCATAAGATTTGCGAATGCTTGAATTATTTCTGGGATTGGTACTTGACCTGAGTGTGCCATCAATCTGAGTCTCTTCAACAGATTTCTTCCATGAAGATTATACTTGCGCGGGTCTTTAATTAGTTCCTCAACTAACCTCTCTCTCATTTCAACATGAGACCCTTCTGACCCTTCCAACCAGAATGCAAAACATTGAAATAAAGAATCTCCACCTCCCGGAAAAGTTATTTGCTTAAAACCCTGGGGAATATAACTTTTTTCGAAATTTCCCTCAGTCATCACGTCTAAAGGCTCTGATTCAATTACCGGTACAGGAGAGCGGGATAAAGCATCTGCGAGAATATTTTTCCGACCACTGATGTGGCGAATTTGAAAATTATATTCGGAAAGTTCCTCTAACGTTCGCGCAATACGTCCATCTGCAGTTGACATATTGTGAAGGTATTGTAATGGCTCATGATCACTGTATATGATAAATTCCTTTTCATTACAAAGGAATGGTCGTTGTAGGGGGGAGTGTTCGATGACACCGCAAGGGGAACAAATCATATGATTGTGTAAGTGATTACAATACCCCTCTTGGCACCCGAGAGAAACTACGCTACAACCACACCCACAATACACTTTTAAAGAGTCACACTTACCTAGCTTGGGAGAAAGTATAGAGATAGTTCACCCAGTCTTCTCAAATCTTATATAAAATGTAACACTTAATGGACTCGCACAGCACATATGGAGAGAACACAACCACTCAAGGATAGGATTCTGTAAAGTCTTAAAGAGAAAACTACGGACAAGTATATATATGACAAGGTAAGGTAATAAATCAGACTCGGATCGAATTTTCTTTTCTATTTTAATTATTACTGATTGTTATAACAAAACAAAACTTTTATATGTAACTGGTCGATCCCAGTTTAAAAAAAGAATTTAATAAGTTAACTATTTCTCATCTCTTTCAGTGATGGAATATGCGATGGTAAATGTAGTGAGCCCCAGAAGTGTGACAAGATAAAGAAACTATGGAAAAGAAGGGGTTAGTAAGGACAGACTAAGAAGAGTTCTTACAAATTAATATAAATTCTTATCTGTATTTTTCCTAGTTGTACCAATTTGTATTTGGTAATAAATTAATGAATATTGATTGATGTAAATACACGACTGGAGTTTTCCAAACACACAGTTCTTTTAGCTTCAAAATCCCAAAAAAAAAACCTGAAAGTTTATTAAATCATACATTAACACTTTTTAATGTAACTTCTCCAATATTAGTGCAAATATATGTTTAATTAAATATTTTCACTATAGTATATATACAATATATATTTGACCTTATGAAAGGAATAACTAATTAGTTATTCTGAAGGTTTTATGATTTGTTCGTCTTTTCTTCTTTGTTCTACCTTCGGTTTTTCTAATTCTATGTTCAATCTATAAAGAGCAATTATTTTATCACATTAATTTTACTTTTAATACACACATTATTATTCACACAAGTAATCTTATAATAACATTTATGTTTCACTATACTTTTTGTTATTTATTACATTATTATTCCATTACCTGGCCTTATAAAAAGAGCTATATTAATAGTCAGATGGAATGTTCCTTTTTATGTCCAGGCAATTCCAGGTTTTCACTAGAGTCAAATTCAGGTAGTTTTTCACAATAAGGATTGTCAGAATCAGGTTTTGTCTTAAATTTTTGTTTTTAGTTATTTATAATTATTATAAAGAGCACAAAAAATATTATTATAACTCCTGAAATATACAAACAATATATAAAATCGTGTATGATTACAATTGTTTTGATAAATGAACATAAAAAAAAATAATTTACGCTATCTACTATGGACAATGGTGAGGAGGTGAACTCTTCCGAGTTAACTGCTCAATGATTGTCTTCCACTCCATTACACCCCTCCCCACCAAGTCTATTTCTCCGTTTTTTTTTCTTTTCACCTTCTTAATCTTTTCGTTATTTCCTTTTCATAGTCTATGGCCAAGGACAATTCTTCCAAATCGTGTAATCTTTTCAATTTGTGCTCATGGCCATTTCGTTTTCTATCATACATGTATTCCCGCACACACGCGTGAGCGTCGGGATTTATCATGTGCTGACTACAGCTACTAGGAAAGGTTGAAGGAAGGAGAAAAGGGTTAGTATTAGGTAATATATCAAAAGGGGGAACATGCGGATATAGTGTATAACCATGTTGTTGGGTTGGTGTTATCAATGCGGGATAATTACAAGGGATAAAATTGTATGGTTGTGGGTTTGTTGGTATTCTTCCCTCGTGGGAAGTCGAAGGTTGAGAAAGATGATCACCAAATCGGTATTGGTTTTCGGTGATTAACTCGTTATCATCATTGTTCCTTGTGGTAAAAGCTACTGGTGGAACAAAAGTAGACGTATCGACTTGCATTAATGGTTGAGGACCCTTCTTTGAAGATAATTTCAGTGAGTGAGGATGTTGCCTTTTCCCATGAAGTTGATAATTTCTTTTGATAGGAATAAAGGAGTCTAGAATTTTTCGGTGACTCAACATATAATAACGCAAAAACTCCTGGTTACCGTGAAGACCGTCTGGTATCAAAGTTGACTCTAAACGGAAGGAATCTCCTTTTAAATATTTGGTATGGACAGCCTGATGTCTCTGTTCCCTTCCTCTACCCTTGTTAGGAATTCTACTGGCATAATAATTTAGGGCATTGTTGCCAAACAGCAGTTGTTTGTCCTCCCAATGATATTGTGGGTTTTTAAGAGAATAAAACAAGGAGTAGGCTCTAACAGAACTTTTTCTCATTTGCTCTGGATTGTACTCAGCATGATGGAGGAGGTAATCTCGATAATTGTTGCCCCAAGCCTTTACCAGTCTACTTTCATTGAAACAATACATGTCTTTAATTGCAGGAATAGAAAGGTAGACAGAACAGTATGGATTGACCTGCAACACATATCTCATTATTCGGTTCATAAGCCCTGGGATATTATCAACAGTCAAATATTTACTGGGTCTAAAGATTGTAGTATCCCTCTTGTTTTTGGCTCGAATGGGAGTTCTCTTCCAGGCATATGGGGTGAGTGCCCATATAATTACTATTTGAGTGTCGGGCTTCATTGATCTTTTAATTTGTCCCAAACTCTCTTCTAATACAGCCCCTGCTTGGTAATTAACACGGACTCTGATACCATATTCTTGTTGTAAGCACTGCCTTCCTTCCCAAAACATCCTCACTTCTGAGCTTCCTACCACTAACAAGTTAACCTCCGGCATATTTTCTTTCAGTTAGTTATCTGCAAAGATACCAAACACCAAGATAAGGATGTGATTACACAATTTTATTCAAATTTCCACAGTCTCAGTCAAGATCACACAACCGGGACACACAACACAACCACTCACACACCATCCATCATGACTGAGATCTGGGATCCTAACAAAAATTATATAAAGAAAAACATATAAATAATATTTTATTTTTATATATATATAAATATCAATGATATTCTGTCTTTTTGTTTGTTTTTTTAGAGAGAAAAAAAAAAAAAAAAAAAAAAAAAAAAAAAAAAAAAAAGTGGTAAAAAAGTTTTCAAAGAAGGATGGAAAGAAGGTAAACAATGCTAAGGATCATCTTTCACTCTCTCTTTCGCCTCCATTCTAAGGGGGTACTCATTATATGACTGTGGTCATAGACCATCCCACGCGATCGGGTATGAGGTCTTCGTACAGGTGTATCAACTAAAAGATTAATTTCCTCCTCTACTATAGGATTTTCAGTTCCGCGAGATTTTCTCCTTGTAACTTTCTTCAACACAACCTCACTTTCTATAGAATATGACGGTGGTAAATCTTGAATACTGGGAATAGAAGAAATGCTGGTGAGTTGATAATTTTCCTTTAAAAATCTCAATAAGGTGCTAGGTGATTGAGTCTCTTCTTCTTCTATCAATTCCTCATCAAGATACTCCTCTTCTATAATTTCCATAACACCCTCTCCAATTTCTATTGGCTTAATGTTAAATCTTTTATTCAATCCTGCATATGATTGGTCATGTACAGAATTATTCTCAGGGTCTGTTATCAAAAAGGACGAATCATCCCATTCCATGTCTGGGGTTTTAGGGGTTCTGGGTGAAAATAGTTGATCAAGGATTGGAGGATTCGGCACTTCATGGGCGTCCCATTGAAAATGTGAACTATTAAAACCAGAAAAACCTGCAGTTTTATTTGGGAATATCGGAAAATCACACTTAGAGGTTTCTTTTCCCTGCTCTCTCAATGTGGCACAACGACTTTGGAGGAAATTTTCTGAATACACACTCGTACAAAGATCAGAAAGGAAAGAAGAATTAGAAAAAACAGCTATAGGTGAAGTGTTATTACAGGAATTGTAGGCTGGTACAGTGTCACTAATGATTATAGGAGTATTTTTGGAAATTTCGGGGGTTTGTATTTTACTTACAATGGGGATATCTAATAAATCCTCCCTATGACTCCCTACACATACTGGACTACTATTCCCACTAGAATCCATCCCTACTTGCTCCCTTAATTTTCCTAAGGTGGATACTATTTGGGTAAGTAATTTATGGGAATTATTATCAATATTATTTATTTCAGCAAATCCCTCGAATTCACTTTCACTATCTTCTTCTTCATCTCCCGTTAACTCCTGCCAACTTTCTCCCTCATCCTCATCCTGGTCACTGGAATCATTGTCTAATTCATTTATATCCATTATTTGATCCTCCTCACATTCAACCTCCTCCTCATCATCATTAAAAACCTTTTCAATAAAAAATGGATTTTTTCTGAGGTAAGGGGGTATATCTATCCACTTTCTTAGTTGTGAATGATGGGCCCTTTCTTCTCGGGCATATGGATTTGCTACTCGTTTAATACAGTAAGTAATTTTATTAGCATTCACATACGTTATGACAAAAGGACCTTCCCATCTGAGCTTAAATTTGTTTTCCACATGATGCCCCTTGAATATGACCTTTTTAGCTACCCTTTGTCCAATTTTATAGGGTGTGAAATTTACAGTTCCTTCATCCCAATATTGGGGAAAGGTATGAGCGGGGTCTACATGGGCCTTTTTTAGAAGGAAATCTGAAGGGGACATTTTTATCGCGCTATGCCATGTGTGGTTATATATGATCATGGATGAGGATAATTCCTCATCCCAACTTGAAGAGTTTTCTAACACTAGGCATCTTAAAAATTGAATAAGGCTTCGATTAAATCGTTCGCAAATACCGTTGCTGGCGGGATGTAATGGAGTTGTTCTGATATGTTTAATATTAAATTGGTTTAATACCATTTGAAAGGGTTCTGCTATAAACTCCATACCATTGTCGGTCAACAAACGATTAGGTAATTTAGGTAAAAAGGGAAGTATTCTATATTCTAAAATCTTGGCTACCGTTAGGCTTTGTTTATCTTTCATTGGAACCACACAGGCCCATTTGGAACAATGATCGATAAAAACTGAAACATATTTATGACCATTATTTGTTACAGGGAATTGGAGAAGGTCCATAGCCACAAGGTCATAAGGACTATTTGAATCTATTTTCAACGTAGGGGGTATAATATTGCTAGAATGAGTTTTTAATTTCTGACAAGTAGGGCAACATTTTACTACATCGGAAACAATTTGATTTACACGAGGATGCCAAAAATGTTTGTAAATTAATTCTAAAAGTTTATTCCGACCTATGTGAGCTAGATTCCAATGTAATCTTAAAACAATTAAAACAACTAAGTCAAAGGATATTACCATTTGGGGTTTACTATTTTCTTTTTGTCTGTATAATAGATCATTTATGATACTAAATTCTTTATTAAAAGGTTTAAACAATTTTAAGGAAAGTGGCCAATTTGAACTGGGGGTCTCTAAGAATATTTGTCTTTTTAAAACTTTTATGGTTTTATCATTAATTTGGTCAGTGTAAATATCAATTTCCCTAATATTATTACTAGCCAAGTTTACATTGTCATAAATAGGAATTATGTTATTTATATAAGGGATTATTTCATTTAAGGTGGTTGCTACTGCACTAGGTTTCAAGTAATTATAATGTATGCCTCCCAGGCATTTTAAATAACAAATATTATCAGAAAATTGAGAACCATATACCATGGGTTTATCGTCTTCATAAAAAACCTCCACTCTAACTTTGTAGAGTTGACAAAAAACGTCAATAACCTCTGGGAGAGGGACTTGGCCACTACATTTCATGACTCTAATCTGTTTCCTAATGTTCCTTATGTCTCTATTTTGACCTATATTGTTAAGGTGAGAGTACGGTTACTGATGATGACTCACCCTACCAATACTATGATAAGATCAACCAACTTACAGTTCATCCAAGCACTCCCGCCAACAACTCAATGAAATTCTGTATAACAACGGACAATGCAGATACTCAGGTCCGATTTACAGGATTCCCCTGCTAAACTTCTTCGTCCCTATTTATGGCCCAGACGAATTAATTGAAGAGCCGCCCAATTACATATGTCAACCCCAACAATGAATAATCTCTCGTGACTTAACAGATTATGTAGATATATAGTAAATTATATAGCAATATAATAAACTAACTACAGGAAAACACAGGACACGATCTACGAATAAGAATGCACCCTGAAGAATATATACAAATTTAATTAGCGAATATACAATTCCGGATTCAACACATTCCAACTATATAACCTGCCAGCTATACCCGTCGACACGGCTGCCAGGGCATATACCGAATGTGTATAAATGCCAGATTATTTGACTGACACCGGGATGTTAGATGTATATTATGATGTTGACTAATGAATATGAATCAACACAAGAATATTGACAACTTGAATGAACCAAGGTTGTAACTAGAGGGGTAAATATATATAAAATTATAAATAATTTTATATACTCGGTGTCTCACACTTATAATATATGGGTGAATATATGCATACAAATATATAATGAAATAATGATTTAAATTATAGTTGCTCGATTATAATTAGGTTACAAAATGGGATAATAATTTTAGGACTGATTAGATGCACAGATATAAATAAAGGTGCATTTAATCAGTAAATACCAGCACAATTAGTATATTAAAATAATACTTTGACTCATTTAGTAATAACTTAACTTGCAAGATTATCTAGAGGAAACTGCTCACAGCTTGCTCAACTATCCAATTACCGAATATGTTTGAGTCAGCGTTTGCTTCCTCTATAGTGATACCCCGTCAAGGCGTATCGTGATTATATATGGTACATAGCCTAGATATATGGACTGACTCTGGATTAAATACAGCACTGGAACTGATCCTGATACCTAGCAAGGAATGTTCTGCACTTGAGACTATTTCAGTAAACAGAATATCAGTAAAGACCTCAACTTAAGACCGAATATATCAGTTGAGGCAGAATATATCAATAGGAAATATAACAAATCTAACTACTGCTTTGTTTAAAAGTTAGATAACAAAGTAACTACTGCTTTGTTTAAAAGTTAGATAACAAAGTAACTACTGCCTGTAAAATAGAGAAACAGATTTATTACCAATCACACACACAAGTATATCATAAATGAACAATAAATAATATTATCCTCCTAATAATATAACATAAGGAGTACTTTGGCAGTGCATAGGTTATTACCTACTGCAGGGTGAAAGCTACGGGTGAAACCTCATGAACATATAATGATGCTCATGCGAATTATTACATTACCCACCACCAAAGAAAAGCTCCTTTTCTTTCACCAACCACACATACTACAGACATACATATGGAAGAAAAGAAAGAAACCTACACCTAAGACACGCGAGCGATAATACATTTCGATGCTACAAAAGGACGAACTTGAGCAGCCGCGAGCAACCTCCTCCAACCAATCAAGTCAAAGGGAATATAATATATAAATATATATGAAATGAAAACAAACAAAAAAAAAAATCAACAAAACAATTACATAAATCATTTTAAAGAGAAAAAAAATACAATACAAAAAGTAGATAAGATTATCCAAAAAAAAATTTTTTTTTTTTTTTTTTTTTTTTTTTTTTTTTTTTTTTTTTTTTTTTTTTTTTTTTTTTTTTTTAATGAAATATAAACATATTACACGAATATTTGTTTCAAATTATGACACTAAGCCAAAAGTTTATGAAATATTACCTTTTTATATACATAATATCCACACAATGTGTGAATATATAAATACCAAAACAATAACGCCTTTATGTACCATTAAATAAAAATGAAAACAGAGTTACGTAAGATACACCCTACACATTGTCTGGGTATCATATTTTTATATAAAAAACACGAACACGAATATATGGGTACCATAAATTTACGCACTCCACGAAGGTTCTTCATCTCCACTTTCAATTAAATCTAGCATGTCTCTCGCCACACTACAAACTGCTGATCTCATTTCTTGTGGCGTGTCCGGAGCAATAAACAACCGTTCCACTCCTTTTAAATAATACCAGAGTCTCCGATTATCTGCTGGTGTTAACGATGAACTCTGTACAGTCTGCCGTGACCGCACAGAAGTAGTGACAGTGGAAATGACTGTGATTACCGAATCGTCCGATGACGTGGACTCGGTTTCGGAAGACTGACTTCCACCAGCAACAGCTAACTCCGTTTCCTCACGAATATTTTCACTTTGCGGTACAACCACATTATCTACGACTATCTCTTTCTCCTCCACCGCTGAAGAGTCTGGAGAAGGCGATGAAGTTGCTACTTCAGGGACAGGCAAACTCTCCGGTGCAGGACTAGGCAATGCCGATGGTGATGGCCGAACTCTGAGCCAACGACAATAGGGCTCAATACTTTCAAAAAACATGATGACACAATGAGGCGTATAGTGTAGCCCATCGCTCACCATTTCAGGGAAAATGAAGTCATCGTTCAATCCCTTTAAAAACTTCGCATGTGGAGCCCATCGAGTAGTACCTCGACAAATGTCCCGTACAAAATGGTTAAGTGCATGGTGAATCATTAGAATATTTTTACCCCTCCACGAATATTCCTCGCTATGCAACAACTGCTGATCCGAATATATTCTTACGAGCAGTACTAACCAAATGCGTCTTTGCAAACCTGAAATCCTTATCCATGTCGGACAACAGTTGCGCAGCCTGACTCGAATATTTCTTAGAAATGATGGAAACATTAAAGTTATAAATATTCTTTACACTAGGTAATACTAAGAACATTTTTACCCGAGGATTCACCATACTGCAAAAATGGTGTGCCTCCTGCATAAACTGGGCAACGGATTCTAACCGCGCGTTGGGATTGTTTGTCACCAGTTTAACATGAGGTGAACAAACCATGGGAACCTTATGCCAGGAATAACATGTAAGGCCCAACACAAGTACGATATCCATGTGGCGTGCGAATATTTGACGTAACGCCTGCATGCCATCAATAATACTTCTCCCAGGTACGGCATCAAAGGTAAACGCAGCCAAGTACCTCCTCTCCAGCTCCTCAGCGGCCCTCCGGAAAGCAACCACCTCCGAATCTCCAATAACAAGAATATGTATCATCTGGAAAGAGACAATAAATACTTGTAGATATCCGTTACAATTTTATCAAAGCAATGAAAAATAAATGAATAATACACTGAAAAGGTTTTCAAAGCATTAGTACATTAATACATATAAATAAAGACAACTAGCAATTTGCATAATAAAATATCAACCTAGTTTTTTTTTTCTCTAATGCGCACAATAATACTTTAATATCGTGCAATGAACACATAGCATCAACCGATTTTATAAAGCACAACATATCAATGTTAATATGCACCTATATCATAGAAAAGTATAAAGAATATGATAAATAGGGTAAATAAGCATAGGTA
>SEYY01012113.1:0-18917 GCA_009176605.1 Armadillidium nasatum | reverse complement strand
TCAGGACAAGATTAAATTCTTTTAAGGAACTTAAATCGATTTCCGCTTCTAGTTCCATTTTCGAGGCCAATTTTCGAAAACGTAATGGTCATTTTGATGTTGGAAATGCACTAACGTGCTAATATTCTTCGAGTTCTGCCTTTTATCCCTTATGCCTCTTGACGCTATCACCTAAGGGTTCGGAGATATAATCTACCGAATGTTGAAATAATTTATTGGAATGAGCTTATGTTCGTTTTATCCCCAGGTTTCTGAACGTTTTGTCAGTTTTGGTCATCAATAACTCAAAACCTAAAGAACTTACAATTATCGTCTTACGTGAGAGTATCCACCCCGTTAGGAGCTGCATTTTTGCTTAATGAACTATCTCGATAGAGACAAAGATTAATGAAGTCATATGCAGTCATATATTTGGTAAGAATGTTGGTATTCATGCTAATATTAGAGTTACGGACGCGAAAATGACTCACGTGAACTTGTGGATGAAACAAAAAAAAAATTTCCGTGGTTTATTCTGTAGCCATATCTACGTCCAAGAGTAAATTATAAATGCAGACCAGCAGCGAATGGTATCCCGCTGCAAAGTGGGAGGAGCAGGGCTGAAAATCCCATCAAGCGGGTCCCTCTATTTATATATATATATATATATATATATTATATATATATATATATATATATATATATATATATATTTATATTATATATATATATAATATATATAATATATATATATATATATATATATATATATATATATATATATATATATATATATATATATATATATATATATATATATATATATATATATATATATATATATATACGTAAGATATAATGGAAATCCGCTGTGATGAGCTGCGCCTCTCCCGGTTGTGACTTCATACTCCGCCTGACATGCTTTTATAGTAAAGCAGTAGATAATGCTGGATCATATTTTAGTGAAAAAAATTAAAACTTGAAACAGGCCAAAAAATGTGGAAAAAGGAAAAATATATTTTCCGATAATGAATATGAGATTTAAAACGGAGATATTACTACAGATCTTAAAGACTTTAATAATGTATTTAATAAATATTTTATTTGGGAAAACAAAATATTTTTTTAAAAAATGTAAAATTTTTCCTAATTGTATACTTTTTTTTATATTGGAGTGAGCATATGACAACATAAAAAGATTTAAAGTTTAAGCATGTATATTATAAAAGAGATGGAAGAGAAGAAAACATTGAGTAATAATGAAAATAATGTAAAATATAAAAAATCTGAAAATAGTTTGCCTTTCCTGGACATTCTCATCAATAAAAATTCAGCTAATTATAAGTTAGGCAACTATCGTAAACCTACCTTTACCAATCTCTCTCAAAATTTCCTCTGTCATGTTCCTTTTCGTTACAAATGTAACCGTATTAAAACTTTAATCTACAGAGCCTTCCATCTATCTTCGAATTACCATAATATCCATAAAGAATTTGACTTTGTTTAAAATTTTCAACTATATATATATATATATATATATATATATATATATATATATATATATATATATATATATATATATATATATATATATATATATATATATATATATATATATATATATATATATATATATATATACTCACAACCTTTCTCACAAACGTGGGGTGTTGACTACCACAAGCCACAACTGTTACCTGCATTCATCCCCTAACCAATCTTTTCCATTCATTCCTGTCCTCAGTCAACCATATACCCTCCTCCCATCCCAGACCCCTATCCCTCAATAACTCCTTGACCCCACTTAACCAGCCTCCCCTAAGTCTCCCCCTACCTCTTACACCTTCACCTTCCTATATAAACACCTTTTTAGCCAATCTCCCATCATTCATCCTACAAACATGCCCAAACCACCTCAGCATGTTCTGTTCAGCTCTTTCAATCATACCCCTTCCCCAAACACATTGCTTCATTATTCTCATATTCCTGATTCTGTCCCTTCTACTTACACCATGTACCGCTCTCAGACTTTTCATTTTGAAAACCTCAGCCATTTTTCTTTTTCTTGCATTCAACCTCCACACCTCGCTCCCATATATAAAAACCGATACACAACATCCCTATAACATTTTCTTCTTTACTTCTCTTGACAACCTTCCTCTCTTCCAAATATCCCTCAATCCTCTCAACACCTTCTCCCCTTCTCTTATTCTATACCGTACTTCATCTCCCTCACAAACATATCCCCCCCAAAAAAATTCACAACCAGATAATTAAAAGAATTAACCTATTCCAATCTCTCCTTCCCCACCTTAACTAGCAGTTCATCTCCTCTACCTACTACCCTCTCTTCACTCTCTCCATTTTTCATCCATAACACTTTACTTTTTCATGCATTCACTCTTAATCCTAACTCATCGCAACCTTTAACAAACTCATCCACCAAAACCTTTAAACCCTCTTGTGTCTCAGACAAAAGTACATCATCATCTGCATATAATACATTCGCATTCCATACATTATGTTGATCCCTCATTCTCACCCCTTTACCCTCTCTTTCCATCAATCTTACCACTTTATATATAAATAAATTAAATTAACCCGGAAACATAACACAGCCTTGTCTCAATCCATTATTTACCCAAAAAGTGCAGTTTCCATTCTATTTATTCTCACACACGCTCTACTATTCCTATAAAGTGATCAAATACCCTCAATTACTTTCTCCCCAATTTCATACTCCCTTAAAACCTCCCACAATTTACCCCTATCCACTCTATCAAAAGCTTTCTCTTAAGTCCATAAAACACATATACACACCCCTCCATTTTTCTCATTTTTTATTTCTTCAATCATTCTTAGAATAAAAACCTGGTCCATTCACCCTCTCCCCTCTCTAAAACCTCCGTTTTCCTCACATATCATTTCATTAATCCTTATCTTGTCAAATAAGATTCTACCATACACTTTACCCCTATAACTCCCACATTCAAATTTATCACCCTTTCCCAGAAATAAAGGGAACATGCACGCATCTTGCCAATCTTGAGGCACCTTCCCCAGTACCCAACATAAATAACCTCGCTAACCAATTTACTACACTTACCCCCTTCCAATAATATATATATATATATATATATATATATATATATATATATATATATATATATATATATATATATATATATATATATATATATATATATATATATATATATATATATATATATATATATATATATATATATATATGAAGGGAAGTAAAAAAAAATAGACGGAAGAGTGTCCCTGTGCAACTACGTCGAGCATTTTTCGCGATAAAACAAGGTTGATTATTTTCTCCAGTCTATATATATGATTTCCAACAGGTTATTTCATTCATTCATTCAATTTAATTAAAAACTTTTGGATAGAGCATTATAAGATCTTATCTACACATACATTCATCTCTCGAACGAATTGCACTTCCTAAAAACGCTATTTCTAAAGAATGGATTCCCAGGATTGGTAACTGAAAGTATTTAGGCATCCACTTAATTAAAATTTCTTTAGAAATCCTTACTGTATTAACAGTTATCAAATGATAACCTGTATTATGAAATTACTTTTTATGTGGAGTATAAGCTATGAAATTGAACGCAGAATTAAATGCATCTTAAAAACAAATTACCCTCAGTTCAAATTCAAAATAGTTTTCTCGAATGAATATAAAATTGGAAGGTTCTTCAAAGTTAAAGAAAAACTTCCCTTACCTTTATGCTCGTCATTCATGTACAAATACAAGTGTGGTGGCTGCAACCTACATTCGGCCATTAACTCTCATTCTCTTCAAAAGGATCATTCTGTACAAGATCCAAATTTTATAATTTTGGACTCTGAATGTGAGTGAAATTGACTTTCCATTCTTTAGAATTCTTATTTATTTGTCACCACGCTCCAAATTTAAATGAAAATTTCCATTCAGAAAATATTTTATACTAAAGTAGAATTTTTTACTTTGGTCGTACTTTTTACTATTCATTTATATATAATAATTTTCATACATTTATTTATTGATATATAAATTTTATGTAATATTTTTTAAATTTAATATATGTCTTAATTTTATTTTATATTCTTCATTATGCTCATAGCCTTGATAATCTGTAGAAGAATAGAATCACCCGAAACTAGACGGCAATAAATTGTTTATATTTGTTTTTGTTATATATATATATATATATATATATATATATATATATATATATATATATATATATATATATATATATATATATATATATATATATATATATATATATATATATATATATATATATATATATATATATATATATATATATAATGTTTTATTCCAGTTTTGAATAGTACCAAGGTGAAGTAACTTTAAAAATAGAAAGAGAGAGAGAGAAAAAAAAAATAAATAAAAAATAACAGGAACTCATATATTTAGGCTATCACTTACTAAAAAAGGCTGAAAATGAGTCATCCTACTGATATAAACACAGGATCACTCTCCACTGACGAGGTAAGTTTCACAATATTTTTAAATTTAAAACCTTTTTTATAAAAATCATATATATAATATATATATATATATATATATATATATATATATATATATATATATATATATATATATATATATATATATATATATATATATATATATATATATATATATATATATATATATATATATATATATATCCTCTGGTGGACAAAGACCAGAAGCCTACCAATTAATATCAGAGTTGGGGAAATACTGGAAATCTGTCGTCAATGGCCGACAAATCTCGATACACGGCATTTAAAAGTGTGCAACTCAAAGGAAGTTGGGAAAACAGACAGAGTAAGTACCAGACTTTACCAATAGAGTACATGTAATATTAAGCTTAGCGGTTAAGTCTGGGGTCGGAGAGTTGGACAGAGAAAGAGGATGAGGCTGTGTAGAAGACTTGTCGCTCGAACCCTTCTCAATGGAGGAGGTATGCGACGTGAAAATTCAGAAGAGCAGTGTCCGTTGTAATAGCGATAGTATAGAGGAGCGACTCAACAATTCGAAGGGCATAAAGAGATTGTAGAGAGTAAGTGGAAAAAAGAGTTTATAAGATGAAAACTCTTAGACTTTTCGAGAAGAGCTGTATGTGTGGAACCACTCTAGATGTGTTAGGCGTACTTCATACAGGGGTGAACAACACCCCTATAAAGAGAAAACAACTGAAGATAGTGTTAAAAAAGTCACGAGAAAGCCTCAGAACACCCAACCTCTTAGAAGCTTGTTTGGAAAGAGAAATAATAAGATCCTTCCAAGAAAGATCACGAGAAAAAGAAACAAAGAATATTGAGAATATATGAAGGTATGAGTCGAGTGTTTTCAAAGATGTCATAGCTGTGTGGAAGGTTGTATTCGAGTAGAAAGATGGAGAAATTGAGTTTTTGAGGCATTGAAAATGACAATATCTTCTCTACCCCAATTTGAAATACGATAAAGATCAGAGGGTGTTTCTCCATGGCCACCTTTCTTGCGTCAATTAACTTCTGTTGGGAGGGGCATCTTTCAAACTGAAAGGAGTAATGTAGGGTGGTGTCATCAGCATAGGAGTGGATTGGTCATAATGAAAAATAGAACGGTGACCCTTACAACAGCTGCTATAGAACGACCAGAAAGGAAATCCGAGAGAAAAGATAGATTCCGAAAGTGAGAAGTTTGGAAATGAAAGCTTTGTGCCAGACTAGTCTAGCGCCACAGTGACAGATTCACCGAAATAAAGAAGAGCGGAGGACCAAGAGTCAGAAAGGGGAAAGGTCATGCTTCTTTACGGAAGCCATACTGGCGATCAGGGATAAGATAAAAAGAATTGGTGTTTCCAAATCTTCGTGTTAAGGATAGATTCGATAACTTTAGAAATAGCGAAGGTTACAAAAATTGGACGGTTATTAGAAGGTTGAGAGGTGTCCCCCTTCTTCGTCACAGGCTGAATGAGAGCATTTTTCCAGCAAGAAGGGAAGGTCGAAGTAGAAAGGCAAAGACGAAATAGTTTACCAAGGCAGGGTGCAAGCTCGGAAGCACAAGTTTTGAGAACCACAGGAGGATTATCATCAGGATCATACGCCTTAGCAGTGGTTGCTCGTGGCTTCTGAAGGTGAGGAGGCACAATAGTCATATATATATATATATATATATATATATATATATATATATATATATATATATATATATATATATATATATATATATAATATATATATATATATAATAATAATAATAATAATAATAATAATAATAATAATAATAATAATAATAATAATAATAATAATAATAACAATACGTGGCCAAACTCTGTAAGAAGCCACCAACGTACCTCAAACAATACGATGCTTACAAGAAAACTAATAACATATTTGGAATCAGCGTTGAAAACTAGTATGGAAAACAGATTAACAACACTTCACTCTACTACAATTTATGTCAGACTAATTAAAAAGGAAAGATTTCTGACAAGATGTTGCTTACGCATGCGCAGTACCATCCTAAAATGTGAGGCAAATTTTAATGTTGGAAAATAATTTCTCCGTAAATTATAAAGTATTTTTTTTAGGCTTTTCAATTTTAAGCCAAATAAAATACTTCATTCGAAAGACAGGACTTCACCTTACAGAACATATGAAAAAAAAGTAAAATGAAATTCCATTAAAATTAAAAAGTTTGGATAAAAATAAAAAAGGTAAGAAAAAAACAATTGCCTTCGTTCTGAAAAAATATAAGTAACGTTTATTTTAAATAAATAGCACAGTTACCATGGAAACGAGGAGGCTTCCAATATGTTTCTATGGTAACTGTGTCATGCATAAACCGTATATATATATATATATATATATATATATATATATATATATATATATATATATATATATATATATATATATATATATATATATATATATATATATATATATATATATATATATAGAAATTAATTTATATTTTACGCCTTGTATGAAAAAATGTTAAATTTTAAAATCTGAGTTGCTTAACCTAATTTTTTAATTAAAATGTTATATTTTTATTAAATACTAACGGAGGCACTGCCTCCTCTGCCTCCCCCCAAAAGCCGCCACTGCTTCTTAGTGATAAGCTTAGAGAGAGCTGAAATGACATCTTTAGAAGAAATTGTAAATTAGTCATAAATGAGTTTGGGGGGGTTGAAGGAGGAGGAATAGCTCCGCAATTGTCTAAGGTAGAGTTAGAGGCAAAAGTTTAAGCAAAGAGTTTAGCTTTAGCAGAAGGTAAAACGGCAATTGTGACATCAGAAGATACTAGATGAGGGAAAGAGGAGAAGAAGAAGCTATGTTAGAGTTGACATTTTTTTTTTTGCAAAATGCCAGAAAGGGGAGAGAAAAAAAAACAAAAAGTATTTACGACGGAGAAAAGAGTTTTTGGTGTCACGAAGAATATACTTTCACGATTCCGAGATAAATTGTAAGTTGAATGAGTTCCAGAGGTTTGAAGACTACGGAAATCCCTGTAGTCAGCATCCCTGCGAGAACAAGTAGAATTAAACCAAGGTTTGTTAAGTTTAGTTGAAGGGAAAGAATATGGAATGTACGCCCCCGTGCCAGAGTGAATTACCTTGGTTATGCGCTTAGCACATTCCGAAGTACCTCTCGCAAAAAAATAGTAATCATTCCATGGGAAATCAGAGAAGTACAACCGCAAGTCAGGCCAGTTTGCAGCACCGAAGTGCGCAAACATCTCCTCACCATTCTTGCGGAAGACTTGAAAAGACAGAACAAGAAACAGCGATCAGATGAACTCAGAGGAGAAAAGAGTTTAACCGTATAAGGAGAAGGATAAGGGGTCAAAAAGATATCAAGTACGTTAGGTTCATCACCAAGACTGTTAGAAATACGGGTAGAGAGTTCCACCAATTGCTCGAGGTTGTTCTGGATAGAAAAGTTCTAGGTGAGTTCACCAGCTGGGTCATGGGAATTAGATTTCAGAGAAAGGGGAAGAAGAAAGAATGTGCTCCATTTTAAGAGTTTAAAATAGTCTAAGAATTTTTTTTTTATATTCTGTAGAATTAGGAGATAAATAGACAGAACAAATAATTTTAGTAGTAGATTGCATGAGAGCTTAAGACATAAAGTAGAGAACTCAGAAGACTCCAAATTTGAGACACCAGAACAAACAACATTGTTTGGCACATATGCGCAACATCCACCTTTTGCTGAAAATTGAGGATAGAAACAGTAGGAGGTAACAGATTAAGGTTTGCTGTCAGTGAACTAAGTCATCCATACATCATTAGTGACATTAATTAAACAACATTAAGAGATTGTGTACCATTTTCCGCATTCCACCCTGTAAGAAATTCAGATATTTTCTCTAGTTGTATTCCGTTTTTAAAAAATTTCCCTCCATTTTCCTTCTAAATTGGTTATTTTTTCATATTTTTCGGTTTGCAATGTAAAATAAGAAGCTTTATTTTATTTTTTTTAAAAATATTATTTTAAAGAATATTTATTTTCTTTTATTTTCTTTTTTAAACAATTATTAATTAATAATGTAATAATTTTAAGTTTCTATTAAAAGAAGAATTAAAAAATTAATTTTTTTTTATTAAAATGATTCTTTATATTTCAATTTTTATTGTGAGACTTCAGCAATATTATTACGCAACATTCATCATTAAAACCTTATTGCACCATATCTATATTAGATAACCTTTAAATATCATGTCATCATTGCATGATTTTGTCTTGAGTAAGTTTCACAACAGAAGTTTACTACATTACGACTAAAATTACTAAATCCATTTTTTCATTCCACGTTCATATATTCTATACAGGACATATTTTTAAAATTTTTTGTTTAAGTACTTTAATGAAGACGCAGCCGCAGCAGTCTTCTACCAACATGAGATGCAATTAGTACCATTACATTTTATTATTTCTTGTCTCATGTATTTTCATTTCGTTAGGTTACAATTCTATAGTTCTCTAATTACGTGATCTCCAATTCCTCAGAAACGTCACTATCCTCACTAAGAGGTTGGAACTTCCTGAGTGCAAACCTCAGAGGTTTTATTTTCACTTTATTTTTTAGAAGTAATTTTCATGAATAATTAAAAGTCTTTAAAGCAATTGAATGCAAGAATACGAGACAACAAATCGGAAAATAAAATTTGCATTTTCTCTACATACAGTTTCGCGATGCCATCAAACCTTATTTAATCCTTATTCAAAATAACCCTGTTTCTACAACACCAGTAGCGGCGATAAGGCCTCCACGATGCGGTGGGAGGGGGGCTTAATCTTTGTGGGTACCATGACGAAAACCCTTGTGCAAGTATAAAAAGAAATCCTTAGAGATAAAACAAAGTAGTTATATATATATATATATATATATATATATATATATATATATATATATATATATATATATATATATATATATATATATATATATATATATATATATATATATATATATATATATATATATATATATATATATATATATATATTAGTGACTGCATCTACATACGCACTTTCGAAAATTCAACATCCTTATCCGCATCCACACTTTAGAAATTCAACATCCGCACTTAACGAAAATTCTATATTTGCATCCGCAAATGAGAAAATATGACATCCGATACATCACTAAATAACATCAACAACCGCATCCGCACTTGATGAAAATTCAACATCCGCATCCGCAATTTTCGAAAGTGAGGATGCGGATGTTAATTTTCATCAGGATGCGAATGGGTATGCCATCACTAATTTCTATATATATATATATATATATATATATATATATATATATATATATATATATATATATATATATATATATATATATATATATATATATATATATATATATATATATATATATATATATATATATATATATATATATATATATATATATATATATATATATATATATATATATATATATATATATATATATATATATATATATATATATATATATATATATATATATATATATATATATATATATATATATATATATATATATATATCTATATCTATATCTATATCTTCTCCCAGGAAGGGTTTTCACCCTGTCAGTGGAACCAGCATCTTTCCCCATCTGCTTGAAGAAGTTCTTCCAGAGCCCTCCAAAAGATCAAGTTCTTCGGCTCGCCGGTCCCCATGCCGGTCCATGAGTCCTATCCAGACTCTTCAGGTAGGGTTTTCACCCTTTCAGTAGGACCAGCATCGTTCTCAAACCAACCTCCAAACACTCTCTCCCAGGGGTCTTCAAAAGATTGCGCTTCTCCGAGCAATGGTTCCCAATGCTGGTTCTGGAGTAGTTACAAGCCGTTGACAGAGAAATCACAAGGCCGGATGGATAGTCCTGTCGTCCTTGCATTTAGTTCTCTTCACATGATCCGATCCTGTGGTAGATTTTTAAACTCTTGTTTTTAAATTTCAAATTCTTAATGTTAAAGTTTAATTTTTCATTAAAAGCCGAAAGTCCATTATATTGAAAGATTTGTTGCTCCTCTATAAATTTTGATTATAATAATTTTATCGAAACTTATTTAATTTATTTTTTTTAATGCAAAAATATTTTCAAAAATTCTAATTTTAAAATAAATTTTAGCTATTAGTTTTTCAAATTTTGTTCAATACTATCTGAATGCATGAACCTTCTCTCTTCTTTTCTCTCCTCAATCTTCTTTCTGATTCTTCTCGCTTTTCTTTTCCCATCTACTTTTAGGCACATGTACTCTCGACGACGGCCGAATCATATATATATATATATATATATATATATATATATATATATATATATATATATATATATATATATATATATATATATATATATATATATATATATATATATATATATATATATATATATATATATATATATAAGATAGCTTCTTTCCTAGAGAGCCTTAATATAATTAGAATGGATAAAATCAATACCAAAGAGATTCCACATACTCATTTAATACACTGTTAACGTTTCATACGGTATCTCCGCCTTCAGCGTTTAAATCACCCCAGATATGCGAGGCGTACTCCACAGGGGCGAACAACAACCCTATAAAGAGAAAGCAGCTGGGGTAATGTGAAGAAGTTCTGAAGGCGCCTCAAAACACCCAACCTCTTAGAAGCTTGTTCAGAAAGAGAAGTAATGTGATCTTTCCAAGGAGGATCAGGAGAAAAGAACACCAAGAATATTAAGGAGAAATGAAAATTTCAGTTGTGTGTTTTGGAAGAAGATATCATAGTTGTGTGGAAGATTGTATCGAGTAGAGAAATGGAGGAATTGTTTTGGTTGTATTGAAAGCGAATGTTTTATCTTTTCCAATTTAAAATGAGAGATCAATCAGTGGTCAGTTGCCCCAAGGCTACCCTCCTTGCGTCTATTAACTGCTGTTGGGAGGGGTGCATTTCAAATTGAAAAGAGTAATGAAGTGTGGGGTCATCGGCATAGGAGTAGATAGGAGATGAAATAACAGAGAGAAGGTCATTATTGAAAAGCAGAAAAAGTATTTGGGATAGGACAAATCAATGCGGAACACCACTATTAAAAGATTAAAAAGATGTACGGTGGCCGTCTACAACAGCTGCTATAGAACGACCAGAAAAGAAATCAGAGAGAAGGATAGATTCCGAAAGAGCGAAGTTTCGAAAGCAAAGCTTTGTGCCAAACTTTATCGAAAGCTTTCGATATGTCCGGTGCGACAGCAAAAGATTCACCGAAATGCTGAAGAGTGGAGGACCAGGAGAGTCAGAGGGAAGGAAAAGAAGATCACCAGTAAAGCGTTTCTTGCAAAAGTCATACGGGCGATCAGATATAAGATTAAAAGAATAGAGATGTTTCCGAATCTTCCCGTTAAAGATAGATTCGAAAACTTTAGAAAGAACGAATGTTAAATAAATGGGACAAAAGTTAGAGAGTTGAGAGTGGTTCTCATTTTTCGGCACAGGCTGAATGAGCGCACGTTTCCAGTAAGAAGGGAAGGTTGAAGTAGAAAGAAATAGACGAAATAGTTTACCAAGGCAGGGCGCAAGCTCTGAAGAACAAGTTTTGAGAACCACAGGAGGGATACCGTCAGGACCGTAGACCTTTTTAGTGTTAAGCTCAGAGAGAGCAGAAATGACGTCTTAGAAGAAATTACCAAATATATATATATATATATATATATATATATATATATATATATATATATATATATATATATATATATATATATATATATATATATATATATATATATTATATATATATATATATATAATAAAATTAATGATGAGTCGCAAGTCATTTTTTCTCTTTTTGCGGATGCGTATATAGAATTTCGTCAGCTGCGGATGCTGATGCGAATGCGGATGTATAATTTTAAATATGTATAATTTTTTATGTATAATTTTAATATTCCGAGAGGATGCGGATGCTATCACCTATATATATATATATATATATATATATATATATATATATATATATATATATATATATATATATATATATATATATATATATATATATATATATATATATATATATGAAGGGGCCCCCATAGAAGATCTTGCAGGGGGACCCGTACGACCTTATCACAGCCACTGTACAACACTAGATCATTAAATTTTTTAATAATTATCTTTAGCTAACAGTAAATATTATGGTTTCGATTACCCTAAAATTCTTCTGAAGATGAATTATTCGTTCTCAAACTCATCCATCGTATCCCTCATAACCGAAGCATGCGACGCATTTAATGCAGCCAAAGTGTCTGGGGGTTTTAAATATTTTTTTCTCTTATTTTCAAGTTACTGGACGACTTGATTTTTAGAATTATATTAAAATAATAATGTATATTTTAACAATCTATTTAACTACAAGACGTATTTTCTAAACAACAGGTAATTTCATACTTTTAAATTTTAAAGTTTTGCATCACACTTTTCGCGATATATTTTTATCTACTCATATTCTTCACAACTATTTTCATGAATTTTGAGCCTTTTGCAACAATTCTCTATCTAATTTGATTTGCGGCGATATTCATTAATGTAATTAATCCCTTCACAGCTTTGTTGCCATCTTATGAAACCAGTGTGTAATGCATCTTCGCTCACTGTACCTTACCTTCTATAGAACCTTATCCTCACAACATAGAATATCAAGTCTGTCGTGCTTTTCCCTGTCTAAAACCGTGTTGAAACTTTCTACTTTAATATCCAACCTTCATCTTCAATCTTCTCTTCAAGGTTCCTTTCGTATACATTACTCGCTCTTATTGTAAACATTATTTCCCTATAATTTCCACATTCTCTTCTATCTCCCTTTTTATGTATTGGGTAGATTACTGCTTTCCTCCATTCTGTTGGTATTTTTCCTTCTTCCCATACCTTGTTTAATATCAGTGTTAACCATGTAGTTATTCCTTCCCCTGTCTTGAATAACTCGTTACTCAGTCCATCGTATCCTGCACTCTTCCTGTATCTTAAAATATTAATTGCTTCTCTTATCTTTTTTTATCTGAATCATTATTTCTTCCAGCCCTTTTCTTTTTCTCTGGGGTGCCTCCACTATTTCCACCTCTTCCTTCTCCACATTCAGCAACTCTTCAAAATATTTTTTCCATATTTCCCCCCACCTCAGTCTCCTCCAGAAGTTGTTCTCCCTCTTTAATCAAAACCCCATACGTTTCAGCTTCTTTATTTCTTTTCATGGTCTTGGTCATTCCATATACAAATTTTCGTGTGCCCTTTATATTATCCTTGAATTTTCTTTATATATATATATATATATATATATATATATATATATATATATATATATATATATATATATATATATATATATATATATATATATATATATATATATATATATATATATATATATATATATATATATGTTAGAGGTCATTATTCGCCCTTGTACTCAATTAAGCCAATTGTGAATTTAATAGTGCAAAGCAGTCATGAATATGAATCGAAACAAGGCTGCGTCCAATTTTCAGGAAGTACAAGGCCTGATACTCTTGTACAGAGGTAGAATACTGCGGTGCCGCAGCGTCGCAACATTTGCGGTTTTGTGAGTATTAGTTTATATATTTCAATGGACACGAAGTTCCGAAGCAGAACAGAAGTGCCTTGAAAGGGGCCACCACAACGGACCATATTCACACAAAATTCATGCGAAAACAAGGCTCCCCTTGTGCTACGAGGACGACGCAATGGTGGTGGAATGCGAGATGTCAGTTCTCTCTAGCACCTGCCATTGTAGTACCCATAGGAAAGAGAGAGTGCTCCAACATTACGTGGCAGAGACAGAGGGTCAAGAGAGTTGGAAAGGAGTGGACAGTTTATTAATCTCTTAGCCTTAGACTCAACTCTATCCAAAAGAGAGGTAGTACCGGAGCCTCCCCAAATGTGAGAGCAGTACTCCATACAAGGGAGAATAAGAGCCTTATATAATTGGAGCAACTGTTTCGGAAGAAAAAAATTTTCACAGTCTGAACAGTATTCCCAGCTCCTTTGAAGCTTCCCTAGCAACCATTGTGATATGAGGTTTCCAAGAAAGTTTATCGTTGATATTTATGCCAAGAATGTTAATGTTGTTCACAGGTAAGACGAGAGAGCCGTCGAAGGAGATAGGAAAGTTTGGAGGTGTTTTCGAGAGGGAGATGTGAAGAAGTTGAGTTTTAAAGAGTTGAATTTTACAAGATTGAGGCGACCCCACCGGGAAATATCGCCCAGATCTTCAAGAATGGAGTTAGAGAAGTGAAGACGAAAAGTAATTCTAAAAGTAAAAGACAGCAGATTTGAAATGAGTGGAAGAATGGAGAGTTTGAGTCATCGGCATGAGAATGAACAGAGTTAGAAGTGGAGCGGAGATGATCGTTGATGAAAAGATAGATTAAAGTTGGAGATAGAACAGAACCCTGAGGTACACCACAAATGACAGGAAAGGAGGAAGTTGTCGCTCCATCGACAAGTGCCGATGTGGAACGATCCGAGAGAAAACTAGACATAAGTAAGCAAAGAGGAAACCCAAAGCAAGGAAGATTGGAGAGCAGCAACGCATGCCATATCAAGTCAAAAGCCTTGGAAATGTCAAGCCCCACCACACAAGACTCCTCAGAATCCCTAAGAGCAAAAGACCATAAAACGGGAAGATAGTAAAGTATGTCACCAGTAGACCTCGAATGTCGAAAGCCGTACTGATGATCTGAAAGAAGGGAGTGAGACTTAAGATGATCCTGGAAATGAGAGCTAAGGAGAGTTTCAAAGATTTTAGATAGACCACAAGTGAGAGCAATAGGACGATATTTAGAGGGATCAGAGCGGCTACCCTTCTTCAGGATCGGCTGAACAGATGCGCGCTTCCAGCATTGAGAAAAATTATTAGTATATAGGCAAAGTTGAATAATTAGAGATGCCAGCTCAGACCAACACTCCCTCAGAACACGGGTATCAAAGCTATCCGGGCCGCTAGTCTTCTTGGCTTACATAGTTTTCAGGATCCTATGGACCTGATCATGTGAAATCACAGGTAATGACATGGAATACCTGAGGGGAGGAGTAGGAGGAGGAGAGCCGGAATTGTTGAGGGTTAAATTGGAGGGAAAAAGGAGGCCGAAGAGATTTGCCTTTTCAGAAGTAGTATTAGCAACAGAGTTGTCAGGACGGATAAGAAGAGGAAAGGCAGATGGTAGATTTACAGAAGTTATCAGAGATGTTTTTGGCGGGAGAGCAGAAATTTTTTTCAGTAGGAGAACCATTAGTGTGTGTATATATATATATATATATATATATATATATATATATATATATATATATATATATATATATATATATATATATATATATATATATATATATATATATATATATATATATATATATATATATATATATATATATAATCACCACGACCACAAAACCTGGTAGGCTAATGCATGTCAGGTGCTACTTCTCCAGAATGTTCTTAGGTCCTATGCGAGAAGTTGCCTTAATATCTTGAGCAGCTTCAATTTCACGTACCCGGCTTGCTGAGCCTGTCGCTACAACTTCCCATTGTTTCTTATTGCAGGAAATCTGTGGAAAGAAATTGTGAACATGAAGAGCCTTAGATTTTTTAAAAATATTTTGTCAACTTTAATTCTCAAATTTTTTTTAAATGCAAAAATATTTTTATTTAAAAAAAAAAAAAAAAAAAAAAAAAAAAAAAAAAAAAAAATAATTCTTTTCTTCACAAATTTCAGTGAAACAAATATTGTTATTCTCTTTCTCCAAATCTGATGGTAAGAAGCTCTCCTGATTTTCATTTCTTTTCTAATTCAGCGCTGAAATAGAGAAAAACTCTTCATTGGCTTTTCTTGATATTAACTTATGCAGGGAAAACAATAAATTTGAAACTAATGTTTATAAAAAGCCAATTTTCACAGGGTTAACAACTAAATTTAATTCTTTCATTCCGTACGTGTACAAAATTAACTTAATTAAGACTCTTTTTGAACAGAGCATTCAAAATTTCATCTTCATATTTTAACCTCTCGAAAGAACTTGACTTTCTTCAATCATTATTCTTGAAGAACGGGTTCCCGGAATTTTTAATTTAGAAAACAACTCTCCATTAAATTTCAGGAAGAATCTCCGGCTGAGTTAACAGCAGTTAAAGACTTCTTGTATATAAAATTACCTTTCATAGTGGCAATAAAATTAGTAAAGAAGAGAAGAAATTAATGGAAAAAGAAGTGAATAGAAATTAGGAGATCTGTTACCATCTGAATTGGGAAAAGAAGAGAAAATTTCCTTAAGAGGAGTTTGTTAAGAAGAGGAGATTTTAAGCCTGTGAAAAAAAGTCCGAAATTTCGCATTAAAAAAAAAGTCAGATTTTAAGACGAAAAATATTAAAAATTATTAAATTTTAAGTAAATTGATGTGAGCTTTAAAATCTGTCAAAATCTATTCCTTTATTTAAAATTAAATCTTTCAAATCAGCACCACAAGAATTAGGCCAACACGACTTAAAATCTACACTGAAGAGGTTGGATTTTCATTGCGTACATCTGGATCTTTACCCCTAGAATGGGAGTTCTTTAAAACCCCTCCTTCAATAGGGCTCTGTCCGTGAGCGGGGGTGATGTGTAAAAAAAAAAAAAAAATTTAAACTAAGAAAAAAACTAGCAGACGTTTTGAAAAGAAATTTTCCCTCAATTCAAACTTACATTAAAATTTACTATTGATAAAAAAATTGGAAATTTTTTATATTTTTTAAAAAAAAATTACCATAACCTTTGTTCGTCAGTCGTATACAAATATAAGTGCTGGGACTGTGAGGGCCACATACGTAGGAAAGACCATTCGCTGTCTTTCCACAAGGATCACAAAACATAAAGGTATTTCATTTAGAACTTTAGATGAACTACACCATTCCCCTTACTCAGCAATGAAGTCTCTTCTTTCTAAAGTAATCACTGTATACAGGGATAATAACTTTAAAATTTTGGACCACGCGGAAGAGCCCGATCTTCAAATATTGGAATCCCTGTCTGTATATTTGGCATATCGAACCAAACTTTAATGAAATCTCACACTTGAACACCATCCTACTTTTGAAGTGAATTTTTTTTATTTTGATGGTCTTTTTTCTGCTTTATATATATATATATATATATATATATATATATATATATATATATAATATATATATATATATATATATATATATATATATATATATATATATATATATATATATATATATATATATATATATATATATATATATATATATATATATATATATATATATATATATTCTTGTGATCTTTCTAAAAAGGATCACATTACTTCTCTTTCTAAACAAGCATATAAGAGGTTGTGTGTTCTGAAAAATCTTTAGAATTTCTTCTCGCCATTCCAGTTCCATGCTCTTTATAGGAGTGGTGTTTTCCCCTGTATGGAGTAAGAATCACACATTTAGGATGGTTCCACTCGCACAGTTATCCATTAACTCTTTCGGTCTCATTAACTTTCTGCAATCTCTTTCAACCCTTCGAAATGTTGTGGAATTCTTTCTATTACAACGGACATTACTCTTCTGAACTCTCCCGCTTCATACCTCCTCCAGAGATAAGGACTCGTGCGACACTTCTTTCTGCACAGTTCCATCTTTTCTCAATGCAACTCTCTGACCCCGGACTTAACCGCTCTGCACAATCTTTCATGTAAATCTACTCATATATATATATATATATATATATATATATATATATATATATATATATATATATATATATATATATATATATATATATATATATATATATATATATATATATATATATATATATATATATATATATATATATATATATATAATATATATATATTATATATATATATATATATATATATATATATATATATATATATATATATATATTAGGGATGGAGCGATACCAAAATTTTTACCGATACCAAAACTTTCAATTTCACCGATACCGATACCGAAAAAATAGCCGATACCGATACCAATATAAAATATAATATTATATATATAAATATATATATATATATATATATATATATATATATATATATATATATATATATATATATATATATATATATATATATATATATATATATATATAATATATATATACCGTATATATATATATATATATATATATATATATATATATATATATATATATATATATTATATATATATATATATATATTATATATATATATATATATATATATATATATATCAGATCCAAGTAGGGCTCTAGGGGCCTGTCAGTGGGGCCAGCACTCGTCTCTATCTAGATCTGTCGTAAATAATTCCATCTGCCACCAACTGTTCCATCATTGGCAGCTGATGCGCCTCAGTGAATCCCGAACTGACT
>SEYY01012112.1:10000-15810 GCA_009176605.1 Armadillidium nasatum | reverse complement strand
ATATAATATATATATATATATATATATATATATATATATATATATATATATCACCTTTCCCACTTTCGTGAGGTGGTGCCCGCCACAATTCCCCTTACAAACATAACTATTCTAACCTTTTACTCTTTCACCACCTCCTCCATCTCTGTCTCCACAATTTCTACCCTCGTCTAAACTCAAATTCCTTCCATCAAAATCACTCTCACTCCATCCATCCATCTCCCACTTCGCCTTCCCCTCCCCCTACCCTTCCCCTATCTACATCGGATCTACGTACCTTACAACCATTCTGTCTCTTTCATTCTTCACATATCCAAACCTTTTAGCACATCCTCTCCCTCTATCAATTACCTCTTCCCATTATTCCTTTCATTTCTAATCCTATCAATCCTTCTCAATTTATATATCGCTCTCAAATCTTTCATCTCAAAGATATTGAAACTTTTTCTCGACCGAGCACTTATCGTCTATGTTTCACACACATACAATACAGAAGGTGAACACATACATTCAACATTCTTATCTTTATTTCTTTCGAAATTTTTCCTTTCTTCCATACTTTTCTTAGGCCCCCCATACTTTCATTCCTTCTACCACTCTGTTCTTTATTCCTTTTTCCGTCCCACCCTTACCTTCCACCAAATTACTAGATATTTGAATTCATTCACCTCCTCAAGTTTCCATTTTCACACTTCTACAAACCAATTCCTCCCCCACATTTCCTCATCCCCACCTCCAATCCTCATAACTTTATTCTTCGCTGGATTGAATTTCAATCTCGTGTTTGCACATTTTCCTTCAAACTCTCTCACAAGTATTCTCATATTTTCTCCAGATTCTGCCACCAACACATGCCGCATCATCTGCGAAAAAGTAAAACATTCACTTCACTTTCACCCTCCATATTTCTCAACGTAATACTCTTCCCTTCTCTCTCCATTTTTCTAGGTAAACCATTCATCAATAGATTAAATAACATGGAGATATTATAAACCCCTGTCTCAATCCCAATCATATGCTAAACCAATCAGATAGTTCTCTCTTCACCCTCACTCTTGATCTACAATTCTCATATATATATATATATATATATATATATATATATATATATATATATATATATATATATATATATATATATATAATATATATATATATATATATATATATATATATATATATATGAGATGCGGATTCATATTTATATAATTTGCGGATAATGCGGATGCGGATGTTGAATTTTATGCGGATGCGGATGCGGATGTTGAATGAAATGAGGATGCGGATGCGGATGCGGATGCGGATGTTGAATTTTTGAAATATGCGGATGCGATGCGGATGCGGATGCGGATGTGGTTGCGGATTGTTCCGCATCGCGCGGATGCGGATGCGGATAGCTATCTAACCACTTTATATATATATATATATATATATATATATATATATATATATATATATATATATATTATATATATATATATATATATATATATATATATATATATATATATATATATATATATATATATATATATATATATATATATATATATATATATATATATATATATATATATATATATATATATATATATATATATATATATATATATATATATATATATATATATATATATATATATATATATATATATATATATATATATATATATATATATATATATATATATATATATATATATATATATATATATATGATTATTTTAATGTAATCTTGTTATTTTAATATTACATCAGTATTACATCTGTAAAGAGTTTCGTAACATTAATGTTTTAAATCATTATCCATAATCCTTACCCTGTAATCCTAATCGTTAATCCTAATAGATATTCCTTAATACAAAATATTCATACCTTTGTTTTATTCGGACTTAACATATCCTGACAATATATTCCGCTATTTTTTTGAAACGCGGTCTCTCTGCCGGATTTGACTGCCAACATTGTAGCAGCAAGCTATACCTGAAAAAATAATAATAATAATAATAATAATAATAATAATAATAATAATAATAATAATAATAATAATAATAATAATAATAATAATAATAATAATAATAATAATAATAATAATAATAATAATAATAATAATAATAATAATAATAATAATAATAATAATAATAATAATAATAATAATAATAATAATAATAATAATAATGATAATAATAATGTTAGAAATGACGTCATCATGAATTCACACTGTTCCCCTGATTGAAAATGCATCTAAATGTATATGGGATAAGTTGGTGACAATTGTGGAAACTTTCGTCAAAGTTTCCACTTGTCGCGTTTCACAACGACTGTTTACTATTATATTTAATATTATTATATAATAATAATAATAATAATAATAATAATAATAATAATAATAATAATAAAATTACATCATATTAAGCAGGAACTTTTCTTCTTTTTCTAAATCAAGATAATTTTATTTTTGAAGAATTTTTTTTTTTTTTTAATTTTATAGAATTTTTTCCGTTATTGTTATTTTACGTTATGCAATTTAGTAAGAGTTTTTTTTAATTAAAGTATTCAATTAAATAGTATGAGTGATTACAGTTGATTATATTTTGCTTAATGTTAATAATTATGAAATAATGTCCAATTTGAACAAATTTTATATGTCCGGTACACCAAAGTTTTAACAATAGAGTTTTCGTAGACAAAATGTGCCTAGAACCCATAGTATTGACTATTTTCAGTTGGTTTGTTATATATCCCTGTAGATAGTAAGTCAACAGGGGTAACGTTGATTTTGATATCTAAAAATTTGAATTATTATAGATGCATGTTTCGCAAAGAAATTTCACGTATGAAAATTTTTGTAGTCTGTTAATGGACTAATGTTTATGATCCAAGTTCCTAAAAACAGTAAAGGTGTCATTATAATATCTTATGTAGCTAAAGTTGTTATTTTCACTGAAGATTTTATTTTAATATTTAGCCAAAAATTGTGTCAATTTCAATCCAGATGATTCAAAACTTTATCAAATATCAAAATAATTATATTCTTCCTTCACTATAAGAGATGCTTTGGACGACAAACCATCTGGTCGCGCATCAATTTACTTGTCCTGAGACATACGATACCTCGACATATATTGGTTACACGAAGAAAGAACGAAAAAAGAATATCGAACAGGGTATGAACATGATTTCAAGCCCAGCAAAGTCTTTGAACATTTCTACAAGAAGACACATAGCTTATCAACCATAGGTAATATTTACAAAAATTTTACAATCTTCAACACATAGTGTGAAGTATAAAAATTTATGATTGATAAAGTATTAAACATTAAAGCTCGTAAAACATATTAATTTAAAATTTAATGAATTATTATTTTAATTAATTTTTTATTGTGAATTATTTTTATTGTGAATTATTATTATTTATTATTATTATATATTTTATTGTGAATTATTCTATTTTATGCCCATAATTAAATCCCAAAAATTCTCCTTTAGAAAACCTTTCTCTAATGATACTTCAAATATAGATTAATTTGTAAATTATTTTAAAGAATTATTTAACTTCTTTTATAAATTTTCTCCAGTGGACAAATGCTGGAGGCCTCCTAATTTCCACCGGAGTTGGGAAACATCAGATCTTGGTTGTTAAAGGCCGACATGTCCACATACACGGCATTTAAAAGTGTGCAAGTTAATTAAACAATTTAAAAAAATAAATTTTAGAAATTTCGAAACTAAATGCAAAGCTTTTATTAAAACAAAGACTAAATTTGAATTTGTATATTATTATTATTATTATTATTATTATTATTATTATTATTATTATTATTATTATTATTATTATTATTATTATTATTATTATTATTATTATTATTATTATTATTATTATTATTATTATTATTATTATTATTATTATTATTATTACTATTATAATCATTTTGTTATTATTATTATTATTATTATTATTATTATTATTATTATTATTATTATTATTATTATTATTAGTAGTAGTAGTAGTAGTAGTACAGCAATTAGGAACTCACATTTGATCATTACAATATTTGGGCTTTTCCAATCTCATTCCTTTGACAAGAGCAGTTCCCAACTTGATTTAAAGGTACCCCTGGGAATGGGGTATTCCCGAGGGTAAACATCTCCCACAGGGTGACTCCGTATGACCAAACGTCGCTTTGGATGCTAAAAATCCTTTGTTCGATTGCTTCAGGTGCCATCCACTTGATTGGCATCATTTCCTAACAGAAAACATAGAAGTATATATATATATATATATATATATATATATATATATATATATATATATATATATATATATATATATATATATATATATATATATATATATATATATATATATATATATATATATATATATATATATATATATATATATATTATATTATATATATATATATATATATATATATATATATATATATATATATATATATATATATATATATATATATATATATATATATATATATATATATATATATATATATATATATATATATATATATATATATATATATATATATATATATATATATATATATATATATATATATATTATATTAACATTAACATTCTTGGTCATAACATAAACAATAAATTGTCTTGGAAACCACATAACACAATGGTTTCTAAAGCGACCTCTTAGAAGCTGGGAATTCTGTTCAGGTTGCGAGAATTTTTTCCTTATAAGCAGTTACTTCAAATATATAAGGGTCTTATTTGTCCTTGTATGGAGTACTGTTCTCACATTTTTGGGGGGGGGCTCCGGCTCCTCCTCTCTTCTGGATAGGATTGTGTCTAAAGCTAAAAGAATAATTAACTGCTCCCTACTTTCTAACTCTCTTGACCCCCTATCTCTGCTACGTGACGTTGGCACACTATCCCTTTTCTATAGGTACTACGATGGCAGGTGCTCGAGGGAATTTACCTCTAGCATTCTTCCACCTTTGCGTCGTCCTGGTTGCACAAGGGTGCCCAGTTTTTTATCGAATTTTGTGTGAATGTAGGAAACCCAGGCTAGCCCGTTGTGATTCCTCCTTCTTTCCAGCCACCTCTGCTCTGTGGAACACTCTACCATCATATATTTTTCCTTCTGAATTTAATCTTCCACTCTTCAAGGTTTCAGTCTATGCCCACCTGAGAAATGTGCGTTAGTTGTGTGTTTGAGTGAGTTTTTCTTCATTTTGTGTGTGCCCCCTCCTTGAAAAGGGCTCTGCCCGTGAGTGGTGGCGTTATGTAAAAAAAAATAAATAAATAAATAAAAAGAATATTATAGTTTACCACCACTCAAGGGCAAAGGCCTTTTCAAGAAGGGAGCGGCAGAAATACAAAAGGAAGGAAAAAGTAAAATCATACAAGACCGAACCTAGCGTATATATATATATATATATATATATATATATATATATATATATATATATATATATATATATATATATATATATATATATATATATATATATATATATATATATATATATATATATATATATATATATATATATATATATATATATATATATATATATATATATATATATATATATATATATATATATATATATATATATATATATATATATATATATATATATATATATATATATATATATATATATATATATATATATATATATATATACATATATATATATATATATATATATATATATATATATATATATATATATATATATATATATATATATATATATATATATATATATATAACCATTTATATAAAAACCATTTAATCTTTTTTTACAAAGGTTTTCGTAGTT
>SEYY01012112.1:0-2500 GCA_009176605.1 Armadillidium nasatum | reverse complement strand
CTCCCCCTTCCTAGAACGATAGTAAGGGTCCTCAACCAAATGAAATTAAAATAAGACTTCAGTATTTAGATGATATGTAAGAGTTTCTTGAGAAGTAATAAGATATTTTAAAAAATCATGGCTTGGAAATCTGCTATAATAGGAAACAGTAGCAGAAATAATTTTACTGTAAATATAGAGAGTCAGTTTTTTATATTGTAAAACATGATATAAATCATAGTTATATATATTAAAAGAGTTAAGGGAATGAATGTTTGACTGAGTCTCAGACTGAAAAAAAAGCTTTGGGTGAGAGTTAGACAGGTGGTATTCTACAGATTTGAAATTAGAAAGAAAGGCAATGACATTAATAAAGTCTAAAAAGAGCCAACGTCACTGCAAATCCTTCATTTCAGCAACTGTTATCAGCATTCAACTAAAAACACAAAGGTAAACATGCAACTAAACTAAGAAACAAAACCCATGTCCACAATAAAAACTTATTTAAGGCTTAAAGAAGATCTAAAATAGATATTAGGAAATAAAAATAAACTTCGATTAAATTAAACGAAAAATTAAGACGTTTTGACAAATACTTATCTTAGAAACTGATGATGCACCTTCACTAGTAATCAACAAAAAAACTTCTTAAACTTAAATTTTTTTAATTAATTAAAGTAAAAGAACTTTGTGATAAACACACAAAAGTAAATCAAACCCCATCAATACAAATTTAAAACATTAGAAAAATATAAGCATTGTTATTGGTGAAACCACTAAAACACTCTTTTCCTAAACCTAAAGAAACTAAAACTAAACTACTACAATTAAAGTTACAACAACTTCTATTATTACATCATAAGTTACTACTACTCTTTTAACGAAAATAACTTTTATGAACTTTACAACAATGAAATAAACAATTATCACTCTTATTGCAGCAGCAAAAACTACCATTCATATTACGAAAAAGAGAAAAACTACTAATTCGTCTATTAAAATAACTACTAGTACTTTTAAACAAAAAAAATAGTACAGCTCTTTCAACTACTACTACTATTTCAACATCATCAAAAATAAATACAACAACGCGATAATAATAACGAAAGCAATTATATTTCTTCCAAAATAACACGTACTCGATACTGCATCCAAGCGACGTTGCTGACATAGGATCATTTGGGAATGGAGATGTTCTGCCTACATCGATTTCACATGTGACAGGGTCGATTTGGTTAATAAACTGAGCTTTAGCTCTCTGGATGAACTTCAAAAGGTTTCCATATTTGCAGTATTCCACAAGTATCCATAATTCTCCTAGAAAATATATGAAAATTATTATTTAACTATCTGAATCTATTTTTTTAATAATAGCACCAAAGGTCAGAAGGTTTATCATTGTCTATGTTTGAAGTGTGAGTTCCAATAAGGTTCTTCCTGTTCAAGTGATTGTCCAATTTTATCATGATTATGGAACTTTAGCTTCCTTGTTCATATTTACGTATTAACTCCAATACGATTCACAGTGTTTAAAAGCTTGCCTACTTGAATTACGATTATGCAACATTGAATTATCACTTTCTATATTTGAGTTTGAATCCTTAGTAAAGTTCAAAAAATTCACGTAATTGCAAAACTGAATTATGACTTTGGGAGTTTGGCTTACTCTTGTCTATATTTAAATTACGGGATTCAATAAGGTTCACAATATTCATGTATTTACCCAAATGAAAAATGATTTTATTTACTAACCTTTGTCAATATTTGAAGTGTGAGCTCCCAAGAGGTTTACAATATTCAGGTGTTTACCCAAATGAATCATGATCTTTAATTCCATTATTAGGGCTCGAAGGTGCACCTTATCATGTCCAAATTTACACATCTTGAGTGCCACACGTGTTGGTGATTCTTTTCCATTCAAACCTTTCACTTGAGCAAGCAACACTCTTCCAAAGGCTCCAGCACCCAATTGCTTTCCTAACGATTAGAAAACTTGCACTTTATAAATAAAAATTTAGAATTTTATATTTAATTAAGTATCAATATTACATTAATTATTATTATTATTATTATTATTATATATTATTATTATTATTATTATTATTATTATTATTATTATTATTATTATTATTATTATTATTTATTATTATTATTATTATTATTATTAGGATCACTAAAGCACGACAAGCAGTAACTAACCTATCCCAGATGACATAAAAAATGAAAGATCAATAAAATCATTAGCGCAAAATTTAAAAATTACATAAATTCGTATTGATTATTATTATTATTATTATTACTATTATTATTTTATTATTATTATTATTATTTTATTATTAATTATTATTATTTTCATTATTATTATTATTATTATTATTATTATTATTATTATTATATTATTATTATTATTATTATTATTATTATTATTATTATTATTATTATTTCTATATTATTATTACTATTATTATTATTTTTTTATCATATTTTTTTTTTTTTTTTTT
Source organism: Armadillidium nasatum (assembly GCA_009176605.1). NCBI lineage: Eukaryota > Metazoa > Arthropoda > Malacostraca > Isopoda > Armadillidiidae > Armadillidium > Armadillidium nasatum. The sequence goes on along the minus strand of SEYY01012112.1, from coordinate 20 downwards.
TTTTTTTTTTTTTTTTTTTT
>SEYY01012109.1:15000-17259 GCA_009176605.1 Armadillidium nasatum | reverse complement strand
TATATATATATATAATATATATATATATATATATATAATATATATATATATATAATATAATATATATAATAATATATATATATAAATATATATAATATTAATATAACCAAAAAAAAACAATTGGTTTAAACCATCTGGTTAAAACCATGCAACCCTGATATATATATATATATATATATTATATATATATATATATATATATATATATATATATATATATATATATATATATATATATATATATATATATATATATATATATATATATATATTATATATATATTGTTAATAATCAACTCATACAGCTCTCCTTGAAAAGGTGGAATCTTGGACTTTTCGTCTCATCAACTCTCTCTCTATTGCTAACTCTGTCTAATTTCTTTCAGCCCGTCGAGTTGTTGAGTTACTCTCTCTATACTATCGTTATTACAATGAACATGCTCTTCTGAAATCTCTTGTCGCATTCTTCCTTCATTGAGAAGAGCTCATGCCTCACGGCTTTCTACACACTCCCATCCATTCTTTGTCCAACTCTCTCAGACCCCAGTCTTAACTGGAGGATCAATCTTACATATACTCTACTGGTAAAGTTTGGAACACACTCCCTTTATCTGTTTTCCCAACTCACTTTGACTTTCACACTTTCTAACGCATTGTATCAGGTCACGTCGAACTTTAACGACCAAGATCCAATGTTTCCCAACTCCGATGGAGATATATAATATATATATATATATATATATATATATATATATTATATATATATTATATTATATATATATATATATATATATATATATATATATATATATATATATATATATATATATATATATATATATATATATATAACAGTTGCGGGAAGAAGAAAAAAGGCTTGCCACCACATGTGTCGAGCCACTGCATGCTGAAACAAAGAATCAACGTGCTCGGCTTTTTATCACCGGCTCTCCTCAAAACCGAAAATTTTTAATTAGAATAATATATATATATATATATATATATATATATATATATTATATATATATATATATATATATATATATATATATATATATATATATATATATATTATGCCGTACACAAAACATTGAAATGTTATAAGCTATAAAATATCTACACCTATTTCAAAAGGTTCCTTGTGCAGAATTCCACCCGAATGGGAAAATGTTTTCTTCATCTAAGAGCCGTTCACTTAAGGTCGGATTGTAGCAATTCTATTATTCATGAAAGCTTAGAAAGACGCTTTCCTTATTTAACAAAAGGGAGTAACTGAGAAATCGAATGTCGCAAGCCATGTTTCTTTCTTATTTAACAAGGGGACGACAATTATCGGTGAATGCAACGTATGTATTCGTCTTTTCTTCATATGAGAGACTTTATTATTAATTGTTACTCATATAATTTAATATAACAACTATATATATATATATATATATATATATATATATATATATATATATATATATATATATATATATATATATATATATATATATATATATATATATATATATATATATATATATATATATATATATATATATATATATATATATATATATATATATATATATATATATATATATATATATATATATATATATATATATATATATATATATATATATATATATATATATATATATATAATATATATATATATATATATATATATATATATATATATATATATATATATATATATATATATATATATATATATATATATATATATCTTTCTGATGAACGAGCCATTGCAATTCGTACTTTTAACAAAGGATACGATAAAAAGTTCATAATAAATGGTGTAATAATCATTGCATAAATTTTGAAATGAGTTGATCATAAATTCCACAATGTCATCAGTCATATTCTAATATACTATATATATATATATATATATATATATATATATATATATATATATATATATATATATATATATATATATATATATATATATATATATATATATATATATATATATATATATATATATATATATATATATTGTCTGAGACCCTGCTGAACAGGGATTCTTTCACTAACAATATCTGTAACTGCAACTTTTTCACAATTTCCGACTAAATGGCGTAGTCTGTGTCTATATTAACATTAGTATTCCTGTGACACGTTGCTTAAAGCTAGAATCTCCTGACATCGATGTTTTATGGCTTAAAATCTGTCTTCTTTTTACTACCATTATCTTGTGCTTCTGCTACTGCTCAATTAATAGAACAGATTTTCCAGTTCCTT
>SEYY01012109.1:5000-10000 GCA_009176605.1 Armadillidium nasatum | reverse complement strand
GTGATTGTTTTACGCCACCCCAGATGCTTGCTCTTTATAGAGGTGTAGTTCGCCCCTATATGGAGTACACCTCGCACATCAGCTCTTCTCAAAAAGGTAGAGTCTAAGACGTTTCGTCTTATAAACTCTTTTGTTTTTACGAACATTCTCCAATCTCATTCTTCCCGTCGAGATGTTGCATCACTACCTCTATATTATCGCTGTTACAATGAACACTGCTCTTCTGTACTCTCACCTCGCATACCTCCTTTATTGAGAAGAACTCTTGCGACACTTCATTTTACACAGACATCCAAAATCTCTTCTGATGAAACTTTGAAACTCAGAAACTTTAGCAATATCCTTCTTCTAGAAATCCAGAAAATTTAGACAAATTCGATCAATAAAAAAAAAAGTCAGTACAGTGTGTATCTCTGAATCTCTAAAAAGTTACGGAAATTCTACACTAATTCGGAAATTCTTATCTCGCCCAAAAATGGAGTGATTCCAAATTTTTTTATTAGATTTTATATAGTAAAAGATTTATTCCAGAAAGTAAAAATGTTGCAAACCTCTTAAAAATAAAATTAGCTTGATGTAGAATTAACTAATTAATAATAATTGGAAATTTCTACCCCAGAAATAAAAAATAAAAATAAAATAAAAGGAATAACGCATAATAATAAATAATAATAATAATAATAATAATAATAATAATAATAATAATAATAATAATAATAATAATAATAATTGTAATAATAAAAATAATGAATAATAAATAATAATAGTGAAAATAATAATAATAATAATAATAATAATAATAATAATAATAATAATAATAATAATAATAATAATAATAAAAATAATGAAAATAATAGTAATAATAATAATAGTGAAATAATAATAATAATAATAATAATAATAATAATAATAATAATAATAATAATAATAATAATAATAATAATAATAATAATAATAATAATAATAATAATAATAATAATAATAATATAATAATAATAATAATAATAATAATAATAATAATAATAAATAATAAAATATAATAAAAATAATAATAATAATAATAATAATAATAATAATAATAATAATAATAATAATAATAAATATAATAATAATATAATAATAATAATAATAATAATAATAATAATAATAATAATAATAATAATAATATAATAATAATAATAATAATAATAATAATAATAATAATAATAATAATAATAATAATAATAATAATAATAATAATAATAATAATAATAATAATAATAATAATAAATTTATTTTAGGGGTGGAACCATACAGCACTCATTCTATTGGGAAAAAAAGCTTTAAGTTTTACAATAAGAAAATATTTAAAAATTAGGGACGAAAAAAAATTAGTTTTATTTGCTTACAATGTGCTTTACGGCTCTCAATTTGTAGATTCAAAAATATATATGCTTACTTTCCAAAAATGTGTAGAAAATTTTTTTGAAATTGGAAACCTTTTTTATTAAGTATTTGTTTTAAAAATTTATTTCAAAATCTGCATTTTTTACAGCATTAAATAAATAACTTTTGCCAACGATTATGTAGTGTGAAACTTTATTTGCAGGTAATATTCCTTTTAATTTATAAAACGTATCACTGTACATAAAATAATCACTGCGTCGATGTGCAGTTATTTGAAAGCATGGAGCAAGAAGAGTTTTGTTTGTTATGAACTCAAATCATTGCAAAGGTCTTTAAAATTTTCATGTTGCTAATTTTCCTCAGTTACCAGACTCTTGTATGTCTATAACCGAGGCTTCTGTAGGAATAAATGCAGACATAAAAAGTTTGGTTCAGAAAGATCACAAATTTACACATTTAAAAAGCAAAATAAAATTGCCTCATGATAGCAAATATTTCTGAAGACACTCAATTCTCTGCAGTCTACGAAATTGACAGTTGAGTGAGGAGAAGTAACTACAAATTCAATAGTTTCACAGAATGGAAATTTGAGAAGCAACTGATTGCCAGGAAGAATTTTAGGCTTCTTTCAATTTTATTTTGAAACTGACCTCAGAAAAAAATCGAAGACTTTTAAATATATATATATATATATATATATATATATATATATATATATATATATTATACTATTTAATATATATATATATATATATATATATATATATATATATACATATATTATATATATATATATATATATATATATATATATATATATATATATATATATATATATATATATATATATATATATATATATATATATATATTAATATATATATTATATATATATATATATATATATATATATATATATATATATATATATATATATATATATTATATATATTTTATATATATATATATTATTATATATATAATATATATATATATATATATATATATATATATTATATTAGGGATGGAGCGATACGAAAATTTTGATACCGATACCTAAAAATTACCAGATACCGATACCGATACCGGTATCGGTATCGGAAAATATGCCGATACTACTACCGATACCGATATCGATACCGATACTTTACTCTTATCCAAAAAATTTTGCCGATACCGATACCGATACTAAAGTGATCGACCGATACCGATACCGTAATGAAAATATGCGATACTTATCGATACCGATACCGATACCGATACTTCACTCCATCCCTATATATATATATAATATATATATATATATATATATATATATATATATATATATATATATTATATATATATATATATATATATATATATATATATATATATATATATATATATATATATATATATATATATATATATATATATATATATATATATATATATATATATATATATATATTATATATATAATATATATATATATATATTATATATAAATAATTTTAATTTGTTTCATAATTACAAGTTATGATAAGTTACTTCTAGGGTAACAAAAGTCTAGAAATATTGATCATGCAAGTTACAATAACATAAACGTTATTTCTGATGTTACTATAATTATTCTAGTAATAATAACAATGATGATATTTACTTCAAATATAGTAAAAACAATAATAATATAATAATAATAATAATAATAATAATAATAATAATAATAATAATAATAATAATAATAATAATAATAATAATAATAATAATAATAATAATAATAAAGGTAGCTATAATAATAACAACAACAATAATACAACAGTGATAAAAGTAGTGATAATAATAATTGTGATAATAATAGTAATAATAAAAATGATAGTTGTAACATAATATTAATTATAAAATTTTCAATAAAAATATTAGGATAGTTTGCGCTTTCGGCAGATGCTAGACTGGCAACCTGTTCGGAAAAGGCTATAAGGGTCTTTTCTGCAATTGCTCTCAAAGTTGTAATCTCAGGGACCATCCTGACCTTTTTTGTCGGTTCGCGAACCCCTCAGACCTGGGCACCCATAATTGGAGTCGATTTCTGCCTAACTGAACCGACAAAAAAGGTCAGGAAAGAAGAGTTGAGCGAAGCAATTCTGAAGGCTCAGGTAACTTCCAAATACCGATTTTGGTGGTTCAAGGGATCCCATGAGCCCCTTGCTCCGACCTAACTCCAATTTCGATGGGTTGAACCCCCAAAACATTGTCAGGAAAGAGCATAAGGTCAATTTAAACGGAGTGATTTGCAGTTGCAATTCAAAATCCTGTTATGACTTTTTTTCGGATAGGTTGCCAGATCAAGGATTTGCCGAAAGCGCAAACTATACTACTATTAATAATGACAATAATAATAAAACAATGGCAGTAACATTGTATTTAGTAATAGTAATAATCGTATTAATGATTGCAGTAATTGAATTAATATTCATGGATGCTGTAGATTATCTTATTTAATAATAATAAGAATAGATAATAATCCTAGTAATAAAAATACTAATAGTTAAAATAATAACAAGTTTAATAATAATAATAATTATAAAAATAATAATAATAATAATAATAATAATAATAATAATAATAATAATAATAATAATAATAATAATAATAATAATAATAATATAATAATAATAATAATAATAATAATAAAATAATAATAATAATAATAATAATAATAATAATAATAATAATAATAATAATAATAAAAAATAAAAATATTAATATATTAATAATAACAATAGTAGCAATAATAATAAAAATAGTAAAAAATTAAAAAAAATAAATAAAATTAAAAAAATAAAATAAAATAATAATTAATAATAATAATAATAATAATAATAATAATAATAATAATAATAAATAATAATAATAATAATAATAATAATAATAATAATAATAATAATAATAATAATAATAATAATAATTAACTGTAATAATAATGGATCAATACGAATTTAAGTACATTTTTTAATTGGCGCGCATATGATTTTGTTGATCTTTCATTTTTTATGTCGTCTGGGAGATTGTTATATATATTATGGTGGAGGCGTAGCTTACTGCTTGTCATGCTTTAGTGAGCATGTAGAAAGAGGTTTTTAGGTTGTTGTTATTTTTTTAACATTATTCCTCTCTCAGTTTGATTGTTTAATGATTTGTTACTAGGAATTCGCATGCGTTATTTATTATTTTGTTAATTTCCTTTAGGAGGGAGAGGTTTAGAAGATGATCAAATTGCAATATGTAAAGTTTTTTGAATAAAGGTGATGTATGACTATAAAAGTCTCTTCTGCAGCTGAAAAGTCTTATGATTCGCCTTAGCATTGTTATGATTTAATAATTTATTTTTGGGTGTTGTATAATAAGTATGTGGGGGTGAATGTGTGTAAAATATATTTTTCGTAGAGCATACAGTGGTATGGATTTTGATAAATTAACGAGGATGTTCATATACTTTGCGAGTTTATTTACTAATGTGTTTATGTGTTCCTTAAATGTTAATTTGTCATCAATTATGACTCGCATGATTTTTGCGGTATTTGTACGGGCTAGCTCAAAATCTTTTAGTTTAATTTTAAAACAATAGATCC
>SEYY01012108.1:2500-5000 GCA_009176605.1 Armadillidium nasatum | reverse complement strand
ATATATATATATATATATATATATATATATATATATATATATATATATATATATATATATATATATATATATATATATATTAGTTAGTTAGTTATTCTTAAATCTCAAATTCTTGAAAAAAAAAGAAAAAAATGTAGCAAACAGGAAAGTACGAGATATGAAAACTCAAACCATCAACAAAATCAAATGCCGACATATCCCAAAACGCTTCTCTTGAAATTGCTTTTATGTATAAGGAAGTTGTGAAAATAGGAAGATTATTTATGTTCCAGACAAGAAGAGAGATTTTCCAATGTCATATTCCATTCAAATGTTTTTTTCCCGGTTTTGAAATCCATTCTTTCAAAAATGAATTGCAATGAAGATTGGAGTCGTTGGTATAAAAGTCATTATACGTGATTATATAATTTATGGAAGGTTACGAATGAAGATATTAAGGTCAGAGAAATTAGATATTAAAAAATTTTAGGGATGATTACAGATACTTTCGAGCGGTGGTGAAATGAAAATAAAGAAATATGATGCAGAATGAAGGACAGTTACCGAAAGCTAAAAATTTTTTTTATCAAATCTCAGTGCCAGATTCTGTCAAATAATTTATAAATGTTGAATTTTAAGCAAAAGATTCTCCTGAATGCTGAAGTATATTACCAGTAGAAAAAACTTTTCGGAAGCCTTATTGATCTTCAGAATCAAGATTTGAGAAATTAAAAAAATTTCCAAATCTTTCTACTTTCAAAAAGTTTTTGAAGAATGACAGTTAGAGCAGTTGGAGGATAGATGCAAGACTGAATGAGTGTACTCGATATTGGTTACTGGTCGAATGCCCGAAATCTTTCAGAAGAAATAAATTGAAATTGAAATATATATATATATGTATATATATATATATATATATATATATAATATATATATATATATATATATATATATATATATATATATATATATATATATATATATATATATATTATATATATATGAAATTACTACGACAGGTTGTAGGCGCAGAATCTCAGAAGCACAAGTTTTAAGAACGTCAAAAGAAATGGTACCACGATTGTAAGATTTAGTTTAAAGCTCTGAAAGACAAAAACTTAAATCGAGTTAAAAAAAAGAGAAAGGAAAAAAAAGAGAAACGGAATCCTGTGAAATGGAAAAAGTGAAGAGTTCAACTTAAGTTAAAAGTAAGACAGAAATTTAACCTCCAGAAGAATCAAAAGAGGAGAAATGGAAGTTTAAAATTTAAAGTTCCGTTCTTTGCAACCTGAGAGATACAAAATATAAAGAGACTAGAAAGATTACCAGACATTCAAGAGAGAAACAAATTCTGTTTCAGTAAAGAATACATGGAATGCAAAGTTGTTTTGTTTTGTTTTTTTTACATATCACCGCCCCTCATGGGCAAAGCCCTTTTCAAGGAGGGGGCAAAATTAAAAGATAAAAGAAAACCTACCCAATCCAGAATCTAACGTAGATCCCTCAGTATGGAATGCAAAGTTAGAAAGTTAATTGAATTACTAAACGTATCTTTTCTGAGATGAATATTGAGAAAGACAAGAATATAAAACAAGATTTAAATGAAATTTAGTAAAAACAAAGAGAATGTAATGCACACATTATGCCAGAATCACCTCATTCATGCATTCTTCACACATTGATATATCTATCAAATTGAAGCAAGAATCATTTCTAGGGAATTCAATGAATGTCTGAGTTTGCAGTACGATAATGTGGATTAGCTCCACTTCACGGAAATCATTGAAAAATCAATAAAAACAGAATCCAGAGTTAGGTTGTGCTCGACGCAACCCAGAGAAGCAAAGAATTAAACGAACTATGCAAGTTACGAAAAGTTGTATAACGAATTCATCTAGAAGACGATCAAGCATTTGAAAATGTTTCTGCACTACTAGCTCAAAGATGTCGAAAGAGAAAGAGTAATAGAATATCGCAGATGTTCCTTCAAAACCTGAAAAAGGCTATTATTCGCAGAGGAGACTTGTGATCACCAAAAAGGATAATTTCCAGAAACGGAAAAGAAAAGAGAATAAATTTGATATAATGCATGGTGTTCAGATTTTGTTTGAAATTAATATAGCTAAAAGAATAACGGTGGAAATAATCAACGCAAATGAATTTAGTTTTGTAATGGCAGATTACTTGAACACAAGGACTGAAAATTCGGAAAACGCAAAATCAGTAACTATAGCACACAACATCCACCATTTTTGTCTCTCTATCTCACTTTCTTAATCTCTTTATCAATATATATATATATATATATATATATATATATATATATATATATATATATATATATATATATATATATATATTATATATATATATATTATATAATATATATATATATATATATATATATATATATATATATATATATATATATATATATATATATATATATATAATATATATATATATATATATATATATATATATATATATATATATATATATATATATATATATATATATA
>SEYY01012107.1:27500-42408 GCA_009176605.1 Armadillidium nasatum | reverse complement strand
GTCTTACTCGTACAGCTTGCAAAAGATAAATAAATAATAAAAATTCTGTTGAGAGTTTAAAATAAATAAATTTTTTATAACTAACCCGCCTTTTATAGTAAATATCTAAACACAGAATTCAAAAGTAAACTAGTGTTGCAGGTTTCAATAATTTAGCAAAAAAATATCGTTGGACGTCAATTAATTTTTCCTTACCCCAATAAAATTCCTAAATTTATATTAATTTTAATTCATTTCCTTTTTTTAATCTCTCTGGTGATATTTTGAACTTAAAAACATGAAGAGTGAATTTTTTTTTTTTTTTTTTTTTTTTAAATCAAAAAATTGAATAGAATAAAAAAAAATCATGATTTTTTGAAAAATAAATCACGTAAAAAAATCAACCGTTTATATAATTGGATTTTTATTATGCTAACTCTACACTTTGAAGTAAGCTAAATAATAACGAATTTACTTGATTATCTTTACAATCAGGTGAATTCGTTTCATAAACAGAAGAAGGTAGTAAGAACAGAATTTTCGTCTAATTTTTATTTAAGGTTTCCAAATAATAATCCCAAATTATTGTCTGATTACCATAGTTGGCAAGCATAGACGTAACTAAGGGGCAGGGGGTCTGGCCCCTCTCCCAGACTGCTGGCTGCCTCCCCTTAGAATTTTCAATCAATACAATTCAAAATTCAAGTATTTTCTGATGCATATTTATATATATATTAGGGATGGAGTGAAGTATCGGTATCGGTATCGGCAAGTATCGGCATATTTTCCGATATCGGTATCGGTATCGGCAAAAAATTTGTATAAGAGTAAAGTATCGGGTTATCGGTAGTAGTATCGGCAAGTATCGGCATATTTTCAGGTATCGGGGGTATCGGCTTCGGGGAATTTTTAGGTATCGGTATCGGTAAAAATTTTGGTATCGCTCCATCCCTAATATAATATATATATATATATATATATATATATATATATATATATATATATAATATATATATATATATATATATATATATATATATATATATATAATATATATATATATATATATATATATATATATATATATATATATATATATATATATATATATATATATATATATATATATATATATATATATATATATATATATATATATATATATATATATATATATATATATATATATATATATATATATATATATATATTATATATATATATATATATATATATATATATATATATATATATATATATATATATATATATATATATATATATATATATATATTGTTACAGTTAATCTAAAGTATATGTACTATTAATAATGTATGAATATTTTCTTTCAGTTTGAAAGACGTCAATCCCAACAGCAGCTGTGTAGGGATTTCTGTGGCGCTGAAAACCCTGAAAACGCATAAAGCAGATACGTTATTGCGCAGCCAAGAATAAACTTAATTCTATTACATTAACCTACAAATAATAAAAAGAATTAATAAACTCACCATTTAAAATGTTCTGCAAATTGTTAAAAAAGTGGGTTGGGGATTTACTTTGTTTCCAAGAATTAATACTCGGATATTTGGCCTGTTAGTATAAGCTCATAAATAACTTTTAATTTAAAGTAGAAAATTATGTAAATTTTATCTTAGTAGAAACATAACCAACCCAAACAAGCAAGAACTCTCAAAAACTCGCTCAAAACCTCAGGACCAGTTATACAGTAGAGTCAAGTCAATCATTCAATTCAAGTTAATACACTAACTCAACCCAAGCAATCAAATAAGTCAATTTAATTCAAATAGCAAACTTTTAAAAGGTATCAGGGTTGAATTGGTCAAGATAGGCCCTAACTTCTCTCACAAAGCTCTATAAAGACTCCTACCCTAAGGGTTAAAGTTTATATAACTACCATATGGCTATATGAAAATTGTTAAACAGTAAATGGGGACGTACTCATATTTCCGACGACTTCTTCAGGATTCTATGAGTATTTTTAGTTAAACGTTTTTGAGCATAACTGTAAAAAATGACTCGCATTGACAACGGTAAATAGGCTAGTCCAGAAAACATTTTTCAAGAGAATTCACACGAGCATAAAAAAAATGTAAATGTCGCTGTTCTATAAAGGATTTATTAAGTTTAGGGCGTATTTTGATACTTTAAATCATTTCATCTATTAATTTAATATAAAATATTTAATTAAATCTAAAATATAAGGATTTTCTAATAGCTGATAGACTCGAGAAGGGTATCATTGGAGCAACTAACCTTAGATCTTTCATGTATTTCAAATTGGGGCATAGAAAACATGGTTGTTTTCAATGCCTCAAAAACTCAGTTCCTCCATCTCTCCACTCGACACAATCCTCCACACAACTGTGATGTCTTCTTCGAAAACACTCAACTCAAATCTTCATTTGTTCTTAATATTCTTGGCGTATCCTTTTCTCGTGATTTTTCTTGGAAAAACCACATTACTTATCTTTCTAAACAAGCTCTTTAGAGGTTGGGTGCTCTGAGGCGCCTTCAGATTACTTCACGCTACCCAAGTTGCTTGCTCTCTATATAGGTGTTGTTCGCCCCTATATGGAGTATGATTCACACATCTGGGGTGGTACCACTCATACAGCTCTTCTTGAGAAGATTTTCGTCTCATCAACTTTCTTGTTCTTGCTAACTCTCTCCAATCTCTTTCTGCCCGTCGAATTGTTGCGTCATTCTCTTTACTATTGCAATTTCAACGGACACTGCTCTTCTGAACTCTCTCGTCGCATACCTCCTCCATTGAGAAGAGCTCGTGCGACACGCCTTTCTACACGATCTCATCCTCTCTCTGTCCAATTCTCCGACCCCAGACTTAACCGCTTTGCTCAGTCTTACATATACTGTATTGGTAAAGTATGGAAAACACTCCCTTTATCTATCTTCTCAACTTCCTTTGACTTGCATACTTTCAAACGCCGTGTATCTAGACATGTCGGACTCCATTAACCAAGACAGAATATTTTTACAACTCCGGTGGAATTTGGTAGCCCTCCGACCTTTGCCCACCGGAGGAGATATAAAAAAAATAGAATCGAGTGAGTTTCTTCCAACTTCCATGAAATGGAGATATGCATCTCCGGAATATAAATGGCAGAAGTTGTTGAGGAAATGGGTTGATGAATTTTTGAACCATCAGCATAAATATGAAAAAAGAACCATTAGTTTTATGATTAATATCGTTATAAATACACATTGCTAATTTTTGATTTTCCCCTTTATTCCACCAATTCAATATATCTGTGTTGAAAGTTACCTTAGGTTGAAAATAAGGAGGGTTGATAGGAATATGAAGGATTGGGACTAAGTCAAGAATGGATTTCCTTAGATGCTTCAAAAGCTCTCTTTATTAAAGTACATTTGTTAGAATAGAATGTTTGAATAAAGATCATGTAAGTAAGAATTTTTAGGCGCAATAGGAAGGGTTATAAATTTCTTAATTAATAACTTTCTTCTTTGATCCAATGACAATAAACCTGATTCTATCAGTGTAATGATAATTATTTATAGGTTTTAATTTCTAATATGTTATTAATGTTATTTTTCTTTTTTTAATTTCCAGACATGTAATATAATTCTTTAGTGGAATAAAGCCTTTAAATGTAAGGTTTTTCATTATTCTATATTCACTTCAATTTATTCCACTAAAATGAAAAATATAAATATATAAAATAAAATTCAATCAAAATGGACAAATTCCTTAAACCAGAAAGATTTGAAGCAAATCCAAATGGAAGTACCTCAGGAAGAGAATGGAATCACTGGTACAGAACTTTTAGAAATTTTCTCTCTTCTATTGAATCATACAACCCTAACAAATTGGATACTCTTATTAACTATATTGCTCCTGCTGTTTATGAATACATATCTAGCTGTGAAACTTATGAAGAAGCTATTGAGGTATTGACACTGTAGCCGCAGAGCTTCCCGCAATTTACTGTAATTTCTATACTGTGGTTTTTATAGTCCAGTATCTCTCTTCGCAAAAGTAGAGACTAATACACTTTTGTCAACTTGCAACGTTTTTCTTGTGGGTGCCTTTGCAAATCTTTTTGTTATCTTGTTTCATCAACGGCCTGCTACCACTGTTTGATAATACTACAGCATTGTTAACTACAACAATCTTCAGTGACGTTATTCACAGGTATATAACTTTTATAATAGCCTAATTTTTCTCTTTTTGTTATTCGTGTTTACTAGGCCGCGATACGTTAGCCTCAGTTTATATTTTTTTCTCCTATTCTATATACCCTACTCTCTTTTTTTCTACAGACTCTTGCCTCGCAAATTTTTGTCATCACAGCTACAGTGATTGTGCACGGCATTTACTGTCCCAGCTACTCTGAATCTACTTTTGCTGGCACCAGCTTATTTGGCAACTTTCGCTAGGTAAGGTTGGGATGAGAGAGTTATTCTTTAATTATTATTATTATTATTATTATTATTATTATTATTATTATTATTATTATTATTATTATTATTATTATTATTATTATATATATATATATATATATATATATATATATATATATATATATATATATATATATATATATATATATATATATATATATATATATATATATATATATATATATATATATATATATATATATATTATATATATATATGTTTGTACTTCAAGCCCTATTATCTGAATTTTTATATTTTAATATTTGCTTTTTGTGCCCATGTGAATGACCACAGGACAGATTCTTGTGCTAGTGTGGGATAGTGTCTGGAATGTGTGTTGTGACATTCACAGGGATGTATTGTATTTTTTGTTTTGCCTATCATTTTTGCAGAAAGGGTTCCTGCCTTTGTTAATTGTTGTGACAATCCAGAACCAATTTATTTTGTTGAATAAAGAACTAAAAAAAACAGCCTTCCTTTGTTTACAACCTCTTACCATCTATAGGCCAGCCATAAGCAACTAAAACACAATTATATGTAAACCCCAAAAATGAAATTTTTGCTCGACATCAACTAGCCACTCAACGACAACAAAGTGAAGAGAATTTAGATGAATTTTTGCAGGCCTTAAAACAATTAAGTATTGACTGCAACTTTAAAGCTGTCAGTGCTGAGAAAAATAGAGATGATGCCATTCGTGATGCATTCATAACTGGATTAAATTCTACCTACATTCGTCAGAGGTTGTTAGAGAATAAAACATTGGAGCTACAATCCGCATTCGAACAAGCTCGTGCTTTAGACATAGCCCAGCAAAATTCAAGTTCCTATTCTACTCCATATACACCTCTCTCAGCATCAGTCTCAGCTATTGAAAATTCTCTTGCAACCGATGATATTCCAAACAGTTCTAATGAAAAAAACAGAGTTTACTGCTGCGGCGGCCAGACAAAGTATTAAAATGTATAATCAGAAGTGCTATTTCTGTGGAAATAAGCGTCATCCACGGTCGTACTGTCCTGCACGAGATGTCATTTGCAGAAAATGTCAAAAGAAGGGGCATTATGCTAATGTTTGTAGAAGTGAAGCCCAATTATCTGCTGCCACAGATTCTCTATTGGCATCTATTGTTGGTTCTTCAACCACAGCTTCAAGAGGGTTGTCTAAATCTAAAGTTGAAATTATTATTGGAAATCATAGTGTGAATGCCCTCATTGACTCGGGCAGTACTCATAGTTATATAGGTGAGGATTTAGCAAATAGTCTGTCTTTGCCCATTGTTCCAAAGAGAGGTAAAGTGACAATGGCACAGTCTTCTTTGTCTTGTGAAACTCTTGGTTACTGTTTTGTTAACTTTAAAATGCTGAACCATTATTATAAAAAAATAAAATTAGAAGTCTTGCCTAACTTGTGCAGTGAATTACTGTTGGGACATGATGTTCTGTGTCAACATGAAAGTGTTAATCTTCAGTTTGGAGGACAATTGCCTCCACTTAATATATGCAGTTTAAGTTCATACTCAGTATGCTCTCATTCCTCTTTTTTTAAACCTCCTACCCAACTGCAAACCGATAGCTACAAAATCAAGACGTTACAATAGCTCAGATTCTCAATTTATTAAGGCAGAAATTGAACGTCTGCTTCAAGAAGGAATTATTGAGCCAAGTTTCTCACCATGGAGAGCTCAAGTAGTAGTCGTGAACAACAACAACAGTAATAAAAAAAATATTAGTAATTGACTATTCGCAGACAATTAATAGGTACACTCAACTAGACGCCTATCCTCTTCCGAGGATTGATGACCTTGTTAACACTATAGCTCATCATAAATATTTTAGTGTAATAGACTTAAAGAGTGCCTATCATCAAGTCCCTATACAAGAAAATGATAAACCATATACAGCTTTCGAGGCCTGTGGTAAACTCTATCAGTTTTGCAGAATACCCTTTGGTGTAAGCAATGGAGTTGCATGTTTTCAACGTATCATTCATGATTTTATTGAAAGTAATAAATTTCTTGGTGTATATTCATATCTAGATGATTTGGTAATTTGTGGAAAAACGGAGGAGGAACACAATTTAAACTTGAATGGATTTCTTGAGGCTGCCAAAAGAAACAATCTTACTATCAATTATGAAAAATCAAAATTTTACTTAACAGATATTAATTGGCTTGGCTATAGCATTTCTCACAATGAAATAAAACCTGATCCAGAGAGATTGAGACCACTACTGGAACTTCCTTTGCCATCTGATGCTAAAACACTAAAAAGAGTAGTTGGATTGTTTTCCTACTATTCCAATTGGATACCAAAGTTTTCTGAAAAGATACAATCACTGGTGCAAAGTAAACAGTTTCCCTTGCCAAAAATTACTCAAGATTCATTTGATATCCTGAAACAGGATATCTGTAGGGCTGTTGTCTGCTCAATTAATGAATCGATACCATTTGTTGTAGAAACTGATGCTTCTGATTTTGCTATAGCTGCTACACTTAATCAAGGAGGTAAGCCTGTTGCATTCTTTTCAAGGACCTTAAATAATAGTGAGTGAAAGCATTCTTCAGTGGAAAAGGAGGCATATGCAATTGTTGAGGCCTTGCGTAAGTGGAAACATTATTTAATGGGACACCATTTTACTCTAGTTACTGATCAGAAATCAGTTTCTTTCATGTTTGATGCCAAATTATCAGGAAAAATTAAGAATGAAAAGGTTATGAGATGGAGAATAGAATTGTCTCCGTATGATTTCGACATTATATACCGTCCCGGGAAGGATAATATACCAGCTGATACTTTGTCAAGATCTTTATGTGCCTCTGTAGATGGGACAAACTCTTTGTTGCAACTTCATAACTCTTTGTGTCATCCCGGAGTTGCTAGAATGGCTCACTTCATTCGTTGTAAAATATCTCCTCATACTCTGTTGAGGATGTAAAACGCATGACAAAATTTTGTTCTATTTGTGCAGAGTGCAAACCAAGATTTTATAAGCCTCCTACATCTGTGCTTGTTAAGGCATCATCACCATTTGAAAGATTGAATATCGATTTTAAAGGACCGCTACCATCTTCATCCTGTAACAAGTATATGCTTACCATAATTGATATGACTACTAAAACTGTTATAAAGTGTCTTTCTCAACTGTTCTCCATATTTGGACTTCCTTCATATGTACACTCTGATAGGGGTACTGCTTTTATGTCGCAAGAATTGAAACAATTTCTTCATGGATTTGGCGTAGCTACTAGTAGAACTACTCCTTACAACCCTCAAGGTAATGGGCAATGTGAGAGGTATAATGGAATTATATGGAAGACTATATCTTTAGCTTTGAAATCTAGGAATCTGCAGGTGGCACAGTGGGAGCAGGTACTTCCACAAGCTCTTCATTCAATAAGATCTCTCCTTACAACATCAACTAATGAGACTCCACATGAGAGGCTTTTTAATTATCAACGGAAGTCTAGTAATGGATATACTATTCCTACATGGCTGTCCTCTCCTGGTCCAGTACTAGTAAGGAAGCAAGTAAGACAGTCTAAGTTCGATCCTCTAGTGGAAGAAGCGGAGCTCTTAGAGGTAAATCCACGATATGCTTTTGTGAGGTTTCCCAATGGTAGGGAATCAACAGTTTCCCTCCGTGATCTAGCTCCATGTGGTAATCAAAATACAAATGATCCCTACCCTGATCATCCTGAAAACATAAATGTGAAGGGGGTTGTGGAAGCAATGATGACTCAGGAGCCGAGACTGACGACATTCATTTAGAACCTACACCATCAGAGATTAGAATTCCTACAAAGGAAGAGATTACTCAGAACTCTCCAGAATTAAGAAGGTCTAGTCGAGTTTGCAAACCAGTACAGCGTCTGAACTTATAAGAAAATAAACCCCTGAAATTAATAGAATTAAAATTTCTAGAAAGGGTGAATGTAATGATAATTATTTATAGGTTTTAATTTCTAATATGTTATTAATGTTATTTTTCTTTTTTTAATTTCCAGACATGTAATATAATTCTTTAGTGGAATAAAGCCTTTAAATGTAAGGTTTTTCATTATTCTATATTCACTTCAATCAGTTTATGCTTTTATTGGCGAAGATTTAAATGCTCCAAGGGCAATATGCATAGCTGTATTTTGAATGGTATCTAATGTTTTAAGAGTTGATAAGGATCCAACCCTCAAAATTATACTTCAATAGTCAATTTTACTCTGTACGTAACTCATGTATATATGTAATAGGGAGTCGGTTGAGCAGATGATTTTCCTGCAACTCTTCTCATAATATTTAATCTTTCATACATGCTCCCTTGAGATAAGAAATATGATGTTTCCATGTCAAGTGGGGGGTATCAAAAATGAGACCAAAAAAAATTAATTTTGCTCTTCAGCTGAAAGTTCTGAGTGTTTATCAATATAGAAGGGATGAAAGGTAGTTTCTTTTTCGTGAAGCACATCAGGGATCTTTCATGTGGATTAATTTGTAATCCCCAAATTTTTTGTCCAGGTCAAAGATCAGCTGATTTCTGCATTTCTAACTGTGCCTTATGTAAATCATGAGATGTTACATATATGATAATATCATCAGCGTAAATTATAATATTTTGAGCAACCATAGATAGGTCTGATAACAGGATAGAAAATAATGTTGGACTGAGAACAGAGCCCTGTGGGACAACACTTAAAATTGGAGAGGGAATCGATTGAGTACCTTGAACCGAGACTATAAATTCTCGCTCCTGGAAGAAATTTTGAAACCATTGAAGAGGGATCCCAGTGATGTTCGCCTTTGCTAGCTTATATAAAATGCCAATCCGAGAGGAAGAATCATGCAAATACAGATTGTAAATCTATAGATAATACAATTGCAAACTTTTGTTGGAACTCATGTTTTTCTTACCACCAATTTAATTTACTATTTATCATCTTCTCCATTAGCTTTCCAGGGCATGGAAGAATGATTGCTCTGTAACTTTCTGGTTTCGATTCATCTTTATTAGGTTTTAAAAAAGGGATAATGACAGAAAATTTCCAGGATGAAGGATAAATACCCTGCTGCCAGTTTTTATTGAATACATGAAGTAAGGTTACTAAAGAAGTTTTATTCAAGTGAATCAGAAACTCATTGGAGATATAATCTTGCCCCACAACTTTATTATTTTTTAAAGAAAACAAAGCTCTTCCAGAAGGAATCGTTGGGCTGAATCATTGAGGTTGCTATTAGTAATATTTTTGATAATCAACTGATAATATTTCCTATGTAAAAGTGGGTCTGGAACAAAAACTTTTTTGAAAATAGTGGGCAAAAACCTAAGCCTTAGAAAATGCATCCACTATCAGTTGACCATCTTTAGTTAAAGGAAAAATAGGAGACATGTAAGTGCCAGTCATTTGAATAATAATAGACCATACCTCCCTTGCAGAAGTTGCAAAATTAAATTTGCTTGTCAAACGATTATAAGATTCTTTCTTCTGACTAGCCAGTATTACTCTACAAATAGCTGCCTTTTGTCTATAGTCAGTGCAATTAGCTGGTAGATGGATGTGCTCTTCATTTGTTAAATGCAATGTTTCTCATCCTAATGGCATTCTTAAATTCCTCTGACCACCAAAGATGTCTTGGCTTTTTTCCATAACTTCCTGATGTCAATGAAAAGTACAGGGAAGCTGATGTCTTCAGCGTGGTAGTGAGAGTCTGTACTGAGTCCTCCAAGTATTGTGCTTCTTCCATTAAGAAATTTGTTTCCATTGAATATTCTTTCCAAGGAATATTTTCCCTGGGAAACTTCCATTTTAGTTTTGTGAAATATTATGTTAATTAAAGATAGTTTTTGGGGAAATGTCATCTGTACAGGCAAGTGATCACTCCCCTGATATATCCCTGATTGGAAGATAAAATCATGAAAAACTGGAGATCAAATCACAAGATCTAAAATTGATTTTTAGCATTATAAGGATCAATTCTGGTTGGCCTACCAGGAGGCGTGATCAGATTTAGAGTATCAGAGTTCTTCAAGAAAGTATATAAGGCTGCTTCAGACTTGTATATGGCCGAATTTGGGAAACCATGTTCCCAGTAGTGATAATGTGCATTCATATCTATAAAAGTATCATAGGGGTATTTAATTGATTAACATAATGATTTAATTAGTTTTTGGTAACATATTTGAAAGGAATGTAACAGAGAAAAAGGTGGGTCTACCCTTTGTGTAAGTAAACTTTTACGGACAAAAATTCTAGTTTGCCATTGGAAAATAAATTTAGATCAACTGCCTTGAAACTGAGTTGTGAATCAATAATAGAAGACCACCACAATTTCCATCCTTCCTATCTTTTCGAATTAGAGTATAATCAGGAAATTTAGATTGATTAAAAGATTTAAACCAAATTTCAGTGATACCCATAATCAGAGGTTGCTTATAAAAAAGATAATGTTTCAAATCAAGTAGTTTCTTAAATAAGGACCTAGTATTCCATAAAACAATATTTTTTTTTGGCCATAATGTAAACAAGGAAAAGGTATCATTACTAACCATCATAAATGCTTCACCAAAGATTTATTTGAAATAAAATACCTGAAAATTTTTGGCAAATAACCATGAATTTCTTCAAAAAATAAAAATTATAATCTGAATTATCAGTATTACTTCCTAATTAATAAAATAAAATACTTGAAAATTTTTGGCAAATAACCATGAATTTCTTCAAAAAATAAAAATTATAATCTGAATTATCAGTATTACTTCCTAATTTATGTTCAGTTAAAGGTCTGTTATCCAGACTTCTTTCTTTCAGAACTGCCTTATGTTGTGGAAGGTCATCCCCATTAGTTCTAAGTTCACTGTCACAAAAAAATTTGGGATGTTTTTTCTTTGGTTTCTCAATATAAATTGAATTTTGAATACTTACAGTTGAAGAAATACTTAGTATACTCATTTCATCATCATCAGGGTGGGTCTAAATCAATATCGCTCACTTTAGCGAGCACTTGTGAAAAGATTCTATTTGAGTAAGAAGGTTTCGTAGGCTTAAAATGTACTTTATTATCATTAGGAACAGGAGGTGTTTGCTTAGAAATCTGAGGAATTTGTCCATTTCTGGGGCTAAGTTTCTGAAGTTCTAAGATTAGTGGATATCTAGCAGCTGCTATTTCTCCAGCATATTCTTCATTGATTTGTAAAGCTCGTCAATAAACAGGGCACTGTCTATATTTAATGGTATGCAATCCATTACAAAAATAGCAAAAAAGGTCATTGATACATCCATCAGCCTTATGATCCTTGCTACATCTAGCACATTTTATTGTAGCTTTACAAGTTATCCTACCATATCCAAATCTCCAGCAATTGGGACCCATAGATATATAGTATATGCAATATACCCTACTGCAACCTTATTAGGTAGAGGGTTCTAGAATTTAATTCATATAATATGAGAGGGGAAAACTATTTTGCCCTTTTGTTACATCTAAATTTAATGGGTTCTCTTTCCCAAAAATTTGAATATCTTCTTTAATTTCAGAAATGTCCACCTCTACATCAACTGGGCCTATTTTTCCATAACGAATGTGAAGTGGGTCATCCCTGAAAGATTTTGGTATACAAGATCTAATGCTGTGAGCTCCGAGTTTTTTGACATAAGAAATGTCCAATTTCAGTTTGTTTAAGTCAGAAATTTCAAATTTACATCCTACCCCACGACCTAGTAGTGAAATAGAATTTTCAATAATATATTTGCCAAATAATGATTCATTTAATTAATAATTTAGTGACTCTCTCGGTTTTGTATAGCTTTATCCGTCATAGATTTTACGATAATTACGACATTATTTCTGCATGACAAATCCTGTCCAGCTTTAGTGTGTGATTGGAGACCTACCTGAGGGTTTTCTTTTGGTGTTCTTTCAATTGGGAAAACTTCCTCAACTGTCCTTTTACTCTGAGTGTTGTACTTTGATCATCATCTTTAAAAAAGAATCTTTTTCGTTTTTTAACTTCAGTCCAAGAACCCACATTCATCGTTTCAATATCTTGACCTCTTTCACAAGGAGTGTGGCCTTGAAGGCTGTCCGAGATGTTATAGCTCATAAGCCCTAAATACTATAATAAATCCTTATATTTTGTATTTAATTGATAGATTTTGAAGTATCAAAATCTCCCTAAAAGAATCTATTATAAAATGGCAACACTTCATGTTTATCACTAGTTACACGCTTGAGGCTAGGCAGTTACTTACTTGCTATTAAAACTATGTCGGTGTAAATCACTTTGGCAGTTATGTTTAACATATTTTTTAACTACATGACTCATTTGAACCTTAAGAAATCTTCCAGCACGTAATGTATTAACTGATCGAATTATTTGTAGCCTTATAGTAGATATATATACTTTTAACCCTTGGAGTAGGATCTTGGAGCTTTGTGATAGAAGTTAGGCCTAACCTTGACATACTCAATCCAGATACCTTTTTAAAGTTTGCCTTTTGAATTAAATTGACATTTTATTATTCTAGGGTTGAGTTAGTGTTTAACTTGAATTGAATGTATGACTGGACTTTACTATTAACTGGGCCTTAGTTTTGAGCAGAGTTTTGAGAGTTTCTTGCTTGTTTGGGTTGGAGTTATGTTCTACTAGGCTAAAATTTAATTAACTACTTTAAAAATCTACTTAAGCGCTTAAACGAATAAGCCGAACATCCAAGTATTTAATTCTTGGAAACAAAGTAAATCCAATTTTATTCTAGAATTTACAGAACAATTTAAATGGTGAGTTCTTATTAATTTCTTTGTATTAATTTGTAGGCTAAATTTTAATAGAATTAGGTTTATTCTTGGCAAAAGCAGTTACAATATCTGCATAAGCGTTTTCAAGGGTTTCACGCCACAGAGAATCCCAACAATATTAAATAAGTATTTTTATGGAAAAAGGTATGGGAAATTGGCAAGTAAATTTCACTAAAATTAATTTCTCAATGATTCAATTATAAAACGCTATGAATTTTCGTTGTCTTATATCAAACGGAAGAAATCACGTTCACTCACAATGAAAGACCAAACCAAACACAAATGTTTATTTTAATATTTTGTTAAATCTGAACTATGGTTTGAGTAAGTTTTTGTGGACAACGTGTTGAGTCGTCAGCTTTGTTGTCATTTTCAGTTTGAATTTCATCTTTATAAATTAGCCTCATGTCAACAATTATTTAGTAGGGATGCCGATATTTATAAAATATCGATATATCGATTATCGATAATTTATAAAAAAAAATATCAAATTGCCCTCGATACTATCGGTTAAAAATATCGATATATCGATTTTAGTAAATATCGTTTTAATTTTATAAATTGTCAACTTTGGGGCCAATATCTCCTCAACCGTAGCAGATAGAGGAACGATCGACAGTGGCTTCCAAGTTCTAAAAGACACGTACAATTCAGATATTAAATATTTTTGCTCTATCTCTTGTATTTAGAATTTGTAAGAAATCACAGAACTTGATTTCGACAAAAAATTTTATATAATTTTTTGAGGGGCCATATCTTCTGAACGAAAGCTCGTAAAATCCTGAGATGTTCATATTCTGGTTCAGCATGACGAAATCTATTTGCATAGGTGATTTAAGCGATATTTAAAGTTCAGCTTGCATGGCATCAGTTGTTCACTTGAAAAGCCTGAATAGCTGAAAAAAAAAAAAAAACTTATTTCAGGGTAGTGAATTCTGAGTCTGATTCCCTATCCTTTTACGACGTGCCGTTAAAGATTTATAAGCCGTTAAAGGTGATCTCAGAAGGGCGTCGATCTTAACCTATGACCCAACGCACCGTATTATAGGCCGATTGTTCCATAAAATATGCGTCCGTGTGTCAGAGTGCAAAATTTGGCTTTCCTTGTTCTATGCTACTTATTTAAACTAAATTGTAGCGGTTAGAGAATGGGATAATATATAATTTGATGATTCATGGAACGTACTATACTAGTTTAAAATTTCAAGGGTTTAAACTATTACGGTTTTTGAAAAAGAAATTAAGGTTTCAATGATCGAGAAGAAGTAACGGCGATAAACCCCAAATGCACCCCGCGCTGCAGGAGGGCCCTAAATTTTTGGGACACATGACAGATATTTGTGCAAGTATAAAAAGAAATCCATAGAGCTAAAACAAAGTAGTTATATATATATATATATATAATATATATATATATATATATATATATATATATATATATATATATATATATATATATATATATATATATATATATATATATATATATATATATTATTAGAAAATCATTATATGTTGCTTCTTAGTAGATAAAAATATCTATGGTTTTCAGAGAAAATTAAAATACGCTCTAAACTTAAAAAATCTTTTATGGAAAGGCAACATTTGCATGTTTTTTTACTCGTTTTATGTACGGGAAGCGAGGAGGCTAGCACTTACCTATTTACCGTTGGTATTGTAAG
>SEYY01012107.1:12500-20000 GCA_009176605.1 Armadillidium nasatum | reverse complement strand
TTTGGGTTTAAGAGTAAATGCGGGTAAAAGTAAAGTGCTGTGGATGAAAAATGGGGAGGTAGGAGAGAGGGGTGTGGTTGAGAGAGATGATTTACAAATTAAAGTAGGTAGGGAGAAATTGGAAATAGTCACTATTTAAGTATCTGGGGGTGATTTTTGGAGAGGCTGATGTAAGTATGAGTGATGAAGTTGGTCATAGAATAAGAGAAGGGGAGAAGGTGTTAGGCGGTTTGAGGGATATTTGGGATAGAGGAAGGTTACCAAGGGAGGTGAAGGTGAGAATGTTTGAGGGATGTTGTATACCGGTGGTTATGTATGGGAGTGAAGTATGGAGGTTGAACCCTAGAAAGAGGAAAAAAATAGAAGTTTTCGAAATGAAAGGTCTGAGAGCGGTTTGTGGGGTTAGTAGAAGAGATAGAGTCAGGAATGTTAGAATAAAAGAAATGTGTGGATGGAGAAAGAGCTTGGTTGAGAGAACTGAACAAAGTATGCTGAGGTGGTTTGGACATGTTTGTAGGATGAATGAAGAGAGATTGGCTAAAAAGGTATTTGTTTCAGAAGTGGAGGTGTGTGAGAGATAGGGGGAGACCGAGGGGAAGTTGGATGAGTAATGTCAAGGAGCTGTTAAGGGATAGAGGAAAGAATTGGGAGGAGGGTGTGCGGTTGACAGAGGATAGGAATGAATGGAAAAGATTGGTGAAAGGATGAGTGTTTGGATGAATGTGGCCTGCGATAGTTACCACCCCACAATTGTAGGAAAGGTTGTAAGTAAAAAAAAAAAAAATATTATATAATATATAATATATATAATATATATTATATATATATATTATATATATTATATATATATATATATATTATATATATATATATATATCTGGTTTTATATTTTATTTTTTTCGATTTTTTTTTTTTTTTTTTTTTTTTTTTTTTTTTTTTAAAGTTTGTTTCACTGAGATTGTGATAGGTAGTTTAAATATGAATCTATATAATATATATATATTATATATATATATATATATATATATATATATATATATATATATATATATATATATATATATATATATATATATATATATATATATATATATATATATATATATATATATCCCCCATTGGTGGGCAAAGAGCAGAGGTATACCTATCAAAGTTCTGTAATATCTTAAACATGGTCGATTAATAGGTAGACATGTACCGATATTACTGCGTTTAAAGGTGTATTTGTCAAAGCCTTTCTCATTTTAGGAGGTATGCGATGGGAGAGTTCAGGAAGAGTCAGTTTCATTGTAATAGCAATAGTATAGAGAAACTTACACAAGTGTTTGATGGGTCGAAAGAGATTGCAGAGAGGTAGTAAGAGTGAAAGAGCTTATAAGATGAAAAGCCTTAAACTCCACCTTTTTGAGGGGAACTAAGTGGAACTACCGTAGATGTGTGAGTCGTAACTACATTCAGATGCAAGCAGCACCTATGTAAAGAGCAAGCAACTGGGGTGAAGTGAAAAAATTCTGAAGTAGCCTCAGAACACTCAACCTCTTAGAAGCTTATTTAGAAAGAGAAGTAGTGATCTTTCAAGAAATCAAAAAAAGCTGCAAGGAGAATTTTTCCCCAAGGCCCCATTTCCATCTATTTAAAACGATGGTTGTGCAAGAATGCAATGTGACAAAATGGTTAGGCTGCAGGAGTTATGAGAGGATATTCTGCAACATGTTTAGAAAGATGCACTATTGTGCAATGACGAAGAGCATTTTCGCTATAGTGGCTGTGAAATATCAAGCAAAAGTTTCGCTACTGGTCTGAAGACAATCCTCAAATCCTACTTGAAAAACTGTTGCACTCTGAGCTAGTGACTGTGTAGAGCGTTGTTGCCGATGTTGACATCACAGGTCATTTTTTATATGGTTGGTATTTCTGCTACCGTAATCTCTCTCCATTACATCCATATGCTTGAAAAACTTTTAAGGTCACCAACTCGAACATCCTGAACTTAAGGAATGCAATTTTATGTTTCCAGATTGGCTGATATCTTTGTGTGGTGATGTTGGGGTCCTCTGGCATCATTCCTTGTAATTGTTTTCTGTGGGGCTACTTAAATCATAAATATATACTCATCGACCACAAACTGTTAAGACCTTTAATTTTTTAATTCAGTGAGCTGCTGTTCTCCCTGACATAACCAGTCAAGTCATGGCAGTCTTCAGAATATGACTAAAAGAGTCTACAGACAATTACAGCCAAAAATTTGGAGAATATAATCTTTAAAACATAACTTAAAGTATTGAATTACATTTCATGTGTGCAGACAATAGTTACCTTTAACCAATTTTTTTTTTTTTTACGTTCCTTGGAAATATTTAAAAAAATTTTTTAAAGTAAATTAGTAATTAATGTGAATTTTAAGGAATATCTGGTAATTTCATCCAGATATTCAGCCAGGTAGTGAAAACTAAATATCTTGCAAATTGACTATCCGGCCCATCCCATATATATATATATATATATATATATATATATATATATATATATATATATATATATATATATATATATATATATATATATATATATATATATATATATATATATATATATATATATATATTACAAGTTATGGCTTATGAGATACATATTAATTTAAGTTCTAGCAACATTGAAAATATGCCAGCTATGG
Organism: Armadillidium nasatum; assembly: GCA_009176605.1. Classification (NCBI taxonomy): domain Eukaryota; kingdom Metazoa; phylum Arthropoda; class Malacostraca; order Isopoda; family Armadillidiidae; genus Armadillidium; species Armadillidium nasatum. The sequence goes on along the minus strand of SEYY01012107.1, from coordinate 17,326 downwards.
TTCATCAATTTTGGCAAAAATGCCTTTGTGTATTTGGTTACATATGAAAGCAAGTTATCAGAATTATGTTCATGTTGAAGACTTTTATAATTGGTGAAAAGTTTAGATTAGGGCTTTACCTTTACCTTTAGATTAGATTAAGTGATGTTTTAAGCCTCTCTAGGTTTTGATTTTTTTTTCTTTTATTGCATTTGCTGTGTTCTGTGCCAAAAAGGTGAAAATCGGTTAGCAGACAACTTCTAAACAATTGCCAATTTTATTATCAATATACTATTTATTCTTATATTGAAATATCAGAATATTAAATTGAAAATAGTGGTCTATATGTTTAATATATATATATATATATAATATATATATATATATATATATATATAATATATATTATATATATATATATTATATATATATTATATATATATATTTTTTATTTTTTTTTTTTATACAAACGTGTTCTTTATATCTCGATTATATTTTAAATTCATTTATGTATATTTTATAACTTCGATAGAATAGAAGTATTAAGAAATCAAAAGTGGTTCATATAAGTTAAGAATTTACCTGTTTCAGTTACCTCAGTTATATATTATATATATATATATATATATAGTATATATATATATATATATATATATATATATATATATATATATATATATATATATATATATATATATATATATATATATATATATATATATATATATATATATATATATATATATATATATATATATATATATATATATATATATATATATATATATATATATATATATATATATATATATATATATATATATATATATATATATATATATATATATATATAATAATATATATATAAGGGAAGTTACGCTATGCCACTATTTGATTGATTTAGCTGGGTGATGAATAATAGTAATAAAAGAGGATATAATAATGTGTTCGTTGATATACAGTACGTAGAGCAGAATGTCTGGTCGCGGAAAGGGAGGTAAAGTGAAGGCAAAGTCAAAGACTCGCTCAAGCAGTGCAGGTCTCCAATTTCCTGTTGGACGTATTCATCGTCTTTTGAGAAAAGGAAACTATGCTGAACGTGTCGGCGCTGGAGCCCCAGTATATCTTGCTGCTGTAATGGAATATTTAGCTGCTGAAGTTCTTGAATTGGTTGGAAATGCAGCCAGAGATAACAAGAAAACTCGTATCATTCCAAGTCATCTTCAACTTGCCATCAGAAACGATGAAGAATTGAACAAACTCCTTTCTGATGTTACCATCGCTCAAGGAGGAGTTATTCCTAATATCCAAGCAGTTCTCCTTCCCAAGAAGACCGAAAAGAAGTAAATTCAACAACTACCTTTTCTTCTTTCTTGGGTGCTTCTTTAGCAGCTGGAACTGCAGCACCACCTCCACCACCACCACCACCGGCAGCAGGAGCTGGTGCACCAGATCCTACAACCACTTCCAACATTAGAAACTAAAGCTCTCAAATCAAGACCAGCTGCAGCTTTTGCAAAAAAAGTCCTGGCCAGTAAGGCTCAACATTAACATTGGCAGCTTTTAAGATGGTTGAAATCTTTTCAGCAGTGATTGGAATATCGTCATCCAAAAGAATTAAAGCGGCATAAACACAGCTGGGTGATGAATAATAGTAATAAAGAGGATATAATAACCTTACCTTTAAATTTTGCTTAGCTTCAAAACAAATGAAATAGTTGAAAGGAATTTTATCAAAAGGTTTAGCCGCATATCATTAGAGCTGTTATGGTCCCTGTACATCTACTCTTAATAAAAATTACTGCTACTATTAGTAGTGTTAGTATTACTATTATTATTGCTTTTATTAATATTTGTTATAGTAAAGTTTTTTTTTTATAAATATTTTGATGTTACCTTTTTTTTTTTTTTTCTTCACTATGTATTAATATGTAACCATTTTAGATTTGTGAATATATAATGTTCAAGTATTAAACAAAACGTGGGTCAAAGGACGAACTTTTAATCCCAGAAGCCCTTTTCAGTTAAAAATGTTAATATATTTGTAATTTTATGTTTTACTTTTTTTTATAGAATTTTGCTGAATAAATTTTTCTAATTTTGATTATTATTATTATTGCAGGGAAAACATTGACGAAACTGAATTTGAAAAGGTAAAAAATGAGACAGTTAAAAGGAAAAGTAAAAGAAAATGCTCGAGAAAAGAGAGAGAGGAAGAAGGATTTTATGGAAAATAAAGAAAAAGTTTTCACCATTGTTTTGCCAGTAGTATTAGTGATCAGTGCATTGGTTGTTATATACGTATATTACAAAACGAGACCCAAATATGATTTATAGTTATTTTTCGTTGCTGTAATAATAGTAATTACATGGTTGAATCTTGATGAATTATAATATTTATTTTTAATTTATTTCTTTTTTTTATATTTTTTGAGTCTTACACATTTTCTTCGTTTGTTGTTGCATATATATATACAGAGTATATAATATTGTTGTTTATGAAATGAGTGAGAATAGTAATATATATATATATATATATATATATATATATATATATATATATATATATATATATATATATATATATATATATATATATATATATATATATATATATATATATATATATATATATATATATATATATATATATATATATATAAATAGGTGCAGAAGCCCTCCATCAGAGCCGAACCCCTGTTTAACACTGGAAAAGATCCCACAATTATAACCATTCTTTTATAATGGAAACTAAATTATTTCTTATATAAATTGCAGGATCGCGAGGTGTTTACGGTCTTTCTTCTTTCTCGAAATTAATATTTCTAAAAAAAAATAATGTCCAACAAGTTCTTTAAAAACTTATTGGTTTTGTATTTTTATCATTATATATAATATATATATATATATATATATTATATATATATATATATATATATATATATATATATATATATATATATATATATATATATATATATATATATATATATATATATATATATATATATATATATATATATATATATATATATATATGGTAAAAGCTTAGTTTTTGGGGTTTTCTAATCTACCCAAGGACTGATTGCTATGGCAATTGATTTTTTTTTTTTTTTTTTGTTCCTAATCACAAGGTGGTTCGAATCCGATGAAATGTTCTTGCTCTCATAATAATATTTTTTTTTTCATCTTATATATTGAAAAGGATAGTGGGCATATATTTTTATAACATTTTGTTACATAGTGTTTTTGTATGCATTTATAGAACTTGAATTATTTTCAATTGCTTCCATTTTTTGATATGAGCACATGAGTGGGAAAAGGTTTGTGAAATTAGTTTTGTAAGTTTATACAAATTAAAAGTTATTCTTGTTTTTGCATTTTATTCCTTGTAAAGTTTCTTAATGTATCGTTTATTTGTGCCTGGAATATGTGGAAATGTTTCTCAATATAACTTATTGCATGAAAAAATTTTGTAGACATCAATTTCCATTTAATTAGTTTATAACGTCATTAGTAAGGATTTGGTGAGTGTATTTAATTCGATTTCCAACTTAGAATTAAAAGAAAAATACAATTTTTATCCAAAATTATAGTTAGATAAAAATTGATCTTTTTATATGAGAAAAAAAATAAACTTTTGTCTCGGACCAGACTAGAAATCTAGTAATGTTTACTACACTATTTTTCTAATACATTGCTTACAGTAGCACAAAATATTTCAGTTTTATGTAACTTAATAATCTCCATAACTTCACAAACAATCTTTTAGAAAATTAAATGTCACCCCCTCATTTTTACTCTATCCATATTCTCTTATGGACTAACTATTACATCCACAGAAGTTACTTAGGTTCATGTTTTCTTTTTGAAGCATTTCGGTTAACCGAGCATTGGATGGTACTTGGTCATATCTAGTGTTTAACATGAGAAGCCGCATTGTTTTGGTAAAAAAAAAAAAAAAAAAAAAAAAAAATCCATAAAGCTACAAAAACTTTATTTATGTAATCTATATTTGAGTTCATTTATTTACAAATTTAGTAATTTAAAATTTGTTTTAATTTATTATTTAAACTCCAAAATAGAAGGCATTCTCTCTTTTCCTTTCTCTGAAATCATCATAGGTGATTTCAATGTTCACCACCGCCAATTGGCTTTCTTCTAGCTCTCATGATACAGCTGGTGAACGTGCCTTCCATTTCGCTATCCAAAACGAACTTGAGCAGTTGGTGTAGCTCCCTACTCGTATCTCTGATCGTCTTGGAGATGAACCCAACATTCTAGACCTTTTTCTAACTTTTAATCCTTCTCTTTATACTGTTAAACTCTTTCTTCCTCTGGGTTCCTCCGATCACCTTATCTCTCTATCCTCCCCAGCAAAAAATACCTTCTAGGAAATTCATTGGGAAATCATGGTCCCATTGGAATTAAAAAATTGCCCTGTAGGAACCCATGGGAAAATCCCACGATGGGAAATTTCCCATTAGATCCAGATTGAAATCCATATGAAAATACCCCATATGTGTTTTTTCCTGAATGGTTTTAATAGGATAAAAACCTTCATAATTCATTTGGATATTTCCAACCGTCACTTGTTGGCCCATGTTTGCAAATGCACATATGCGGGTAACATAAATTAAATCACTGTCCGCGGATGCGGAAGGCAAAAAACGATGCCGATATTTTCGGGTGAGGATGCGGATAGCGAAATATATGTGAACATTATATATATATATATATATATATATATATATATATATATATATATATATATATATATATATATATATATAATATATTATATATATATATATATATATATATATATATATATATATATATATATA
>SEYY01012107.1:0-10000 GCA_009176605.1 Armadillidium nasatum | reverse complement strand
CTACTTTTGGGAATATATATAAAACATAAATTATCTGATGCTATTTTAAGAGATATGATAGCAATGATTAATTTCATTTCTGGTTGCAACATTCTTCCAGAAACCCTTTTTAAGTTATTTGCTCCCTTAAAAACCTATGACAGCTTTGAAATGCACTTTTATTGTGCAATATGCAAAAACACGCACACAAGTGAAGATAACAGAGATACCAAAATGGTGTGTTGTGATACCATATGCACAAACTATTTCATTACTTTTGATATGAAAGAAAAAATTGAGAAATTTTTAACGGTTAATGCTTCCAATATTAAATGTACAAGATCAAATGATAACATCATACGGGATATATTTGATGGTGAAGTCTATAAGGAACTTTTGAAAACTGGCTTTGATCCAGAAAAGGACTTAACATTTAATTTTAGTTTAGATGGGGCACCACTCTCAAAATCCAGTACAATGCAGGCATGGCCTATATTTATAACAATAAATGAGATAGATTTAAAATTCCGCTTTAAAAATATATTTACAGCTGGGTTTTGGATAAGTAAAAGTCAAATGACGAATGATCTAAACATAACAAATTTGCTAACAGTCTTTGTTAATAAAATGAAAATTTTACAAAACTACAGGTGTTACCTATAAAAGTGACAAAATAACCAAAATTAGCAGAATTTTTCCATTATTTTGTGTTGCTGACGCACCTGCAAAAGCAAAAATTTTAAATTTTACTAATCATTCAGGATATTCTTCTTGCAATTACTGTGAAATTCATGGAATATACGAATCAAATGCTGTAAGATTTCCTTATGGTAATAATGCACAACTGAGAACAAAGAAGGAGTGGCAAAAATGTGCACGAATTGCAATGAACACAAATAAGGCTGTAAAGGGAATTAAAGGCTCTACACCTCTAACTGATTTACAAGGATTCAATATTATTTGGGGGGCACCTCCAGACTACATGCATATTATTTTGTTAGGCGTAATGAGAACTCTGTTTGAACTATACTTTACTAATACAGGAAATCCGTGGTATATAGGATCACCAAAACAACGTATGTATATATATATATATATATATATATATATATATATATATATATATATATATATATATATATATATATATATATATATATATATATATATATATATATATATATATATATATATATATATATATATATATATATATATATATATATATATATATTATATATATATATATATATATATATATATATATATATATATATATATATATATATATATATATATATATATATATATATATATATATATATATATATATATATATATATATATATATATATATATATATATATATATTTTAGGTTCACTATTGGATAAGAAATTGTTCGAAATAAAAGTTCCAAATTACATAAACAGAAGACCACGATCTATATCAAAATGGAAATTTTGGAAAGCAACAGAATTTGGAAACTTTTTGTATTATTATATTTTTATACTAGAAAATATTCTTCCTGAAGAATACTATAACCACATTTTACATCTTAGAGCTGGCTTAATGCTTTTACTAAAGAGAGCTGTTGCTAAGGATGATGTTATTAAAGCAAATGAACATTTCCATAATTTTGTTTGTTACTTTGAAATATTATTTGGAGTTCAATATTCCACATTTAATATCCATATGTTACTTCATCTTAGTCAATCAGTTAAAAAATGTGGTCCCCTATGGGGTTACTCAGCATTCCCTTTTGAAAATAACTTAAGAATTTTCAGAACCTTAATAACTGGCACTAAAATTCCAACAAAACAGGTTGTTAAAAAGGTCAAGGTAATCCAATTTTTAAACATGATTTCACATGAAAATATAAATAAAGAAGTTTTAAAATTTTGTGAAATTAATTATAATGTTGGATATTCAATAAGTAAATTGGATAGGCCTTTGAAAGTAGGTAAACCATTAGAAATTAGTTTTCCTTGGGATAATTATACAGAATCTGAAGCTTTAGCTATTCAAAGTTTAAATATTGCAAATAAAATAATTTTGTATGGAAACATAAAATTTTCTCATTTTACAGTAGATACCAAAAATAACAACACCTTGTTTCTCGTGAATGGAAAAGTTGGTAGAGTTACAAAAATTTTTAAAAATTCTGAGTCACTGTATTTATTATTTCAAGAGTATAAGGTAGTTATGGATTATTCAGGCACTGTATGGAAATTAATAAACACGACACCTGCAAACTCAAACGAAGAATGCCTCAAGGTTATTGAACCAAATTTAGTAAAGCTACCTTGCATTATTGTAAATAATAGTAATGATACTAGCATGTATATAATTGCTTTTCAAGGTTTCATGGAATTTTAAGTATCAAATTCCAACCCCGGTCGGTCCCTATATATATATATATATATATATATATATATATATATATATATATATATATATATATATATATATATATATATATATATATATATATATATATATATATATATATATATAATATGTGTGTGTGTACGTATGTATGTAGGTGTGTGTGTGTGCGTGTGTTAAATATAATTAATAGCAGAGTGAGAAAATGTTTTTCTCTTTATTTAACCTGCAAGTAAATGTTTTAATTGTTTAAAAAATTCTAAAATTTAAAGTTTGTTATCTACCATATATATATATATATATATATATATATATATATATATATATATATATATATATATATATATATATATATATATATATATATATATATATATATATATATATATATATATATATATATATATATATATATATATATATATATATATATATATATATATATATATATATATATATATATATATATATATATATATATATATATATATATATATATATATATATATATATATATATATATATATATACCGTATATAAATTTTTAATTGTATATATAATATATATTATATATATATATATATATATATATATATATATATATATATATATATATATATATATATATATATATATATATATATATATATATATATATATATATATATATATATATATATATATATATATATATATATATATATATATATATATATATATATATATATATATATATATATATATATATATATATATATATATATATATATATATATATATATATATATATATATATATATATATATATATATATCTTTTTTATTTAATTACAATAACAAAATAGCTATATTTTAAAACAAAAATGTCAGAGTTTTTTGCTTATGTGCAATTTTTGGATGATAGGAGTAGAAAAGTTGTGCCAGTAAAAGATATAAAACATTTTGATCCCAAAACATTGGAAGATTTCTCAAAAAAAAAAAAATATATAAAATCTACTGGCCTCAGGAAGATGACGAAGCCAATCTTGAAAAATATGAAAGATCAATATATGAAGGCACAATTTTAGATCTTGGGGGTAAGCTATTATTGTTATTAATGGCCTTGGTGGTAGCATTAGTAGTGATGTGATTGTTGCTAAACTTATCTTTATATACTAATTTAAAAAACCCAAATGATCGTCATATTATATCATATTTTCAGCCTCAAAAGAATCATTTTCAAAGCAAAAAAGAATTGCCAGTGTTCCAGTTACTATGCTTGAATCACCATCAGAAACAGAATTAGATGATCATAGTTCAAAGGTACGTCCATAAAGAATCAATTTTGTTATAATATTACACTCCCCTCCCCATCTCTCTCTCTCTCTCTCTCTATATATATATATATATATATATATATATATATATATATATATATATATATATATATATATAATATATATATATATATATATATATATATATATATATATATATATATATATATATATATATATATATGCAGATATTGTCAATGGGGAATGCATTGCCGCAAGCCAAAACAATTGACTTATTGCAAACGATGAAAAAGAATCTGACTCAAAACTCTAAAATTAGAAGTGATAGCGAAGATAGGTAGGTGTAGTTATATGCTGAATTTATAAGTTAAATTTTTAAAGATGTAAATTATCATTATTAGGTAGCGTATATATATATATATATATATATATATATATATATATATATATATATATATATATATATATATATATATATATATATATATATATATATATATATATATATATATATATATACACTTTACTGTTGAGGTAGTGTATACAAACGTTACTCATTATTAATCATAGAGGAATACAATCCACTTTTTGCTAAGTAATTCATGCCTTTGCAGATAGTGAACAATGATGCTGATATCCGATATACCTCTCCTACTTATAATACCTTAATATGTTTATTTTTTTAAAGTAGCTCAGATGAAGAAGTTTATATTCGGAAAAGGAAGGTGGACGAATATGAAAATAAAATATTTAACCAAAAGAAGAAAATTAAAACACTTCAAAATGAAAATGAAGTTTTGAAATCAAAGTTTGCATCCCTTGAAACCGATTTTAACACGTTAAAGGAGAAATTGAATAGAGACGGAAGTAATGCTGGAATAGGAGAAATGTTCATGTACAGAAATGCTCAAGGTATTAATTCAGAAATCTACCGAACTTGACCAGAAAACTACCAAAATTGATCAGAAAACTACCGAAATTGATCAGAAAACTACCAAAATTGAAGCTTCATTAAAAACGACGGTTGAAGGTATTTTCATAATGATATATATAAATAAATATGTAATGCAGTATATATATATATATATATATATATATATATATATATATATATATATATATATATATATATATATATATATATATATATATATATATATATATATATATATATATATATATATATATATATATATATATATATATATATATATATATATATATATATATATATATATATATATATATATATATATATATATATATATATATATATATATATATATATATATATATATATATATATATATATATATATATATTACTTTTTTCAGAACCCTCTTCAGGAAACAAAAATAAAGAAAAGGTAAGTTAACATATAGGACTACAATTTTCTTTTCTTTATACATACTACTTCAATTATAAAAGTAATTGCTACATTATATTAAAATCCTATTTTTCTTATATATATATATATATATATATATATATATATATATATATATATATATATATATATATATATATATATATATATATATATATATATATATATATATATATATATATATATATATATATATATATATATATCAGGAAATTATTTTTGGATCAATTTCCTTCCCTGAAAAACCGTTCCTTACAATTTCTCGGAGGCCGAAAAACAGTTTGTTCGTTAAAGACTTAGTAAGTCTTCTCTGGTCAGATGAAGATTTATCGCAGCGTTCTCTCACAGGGAAGAAACATTATAATTCAAAGGAAATAAAACAACCACTAACACCTGAAAAGCGATTTGCCATCGAAGGTAAATAGGATCAGCATTAATTAAATTTATATTTAGAATATAATGAAAATAACATAATTTGTAACATATAATTTTTTTCCCTTCTCAGAGGCATTTAAAGACAGATTGAAAAAGCAACAGCACCACGACGCCACCATAGCTCTTGAACTAAAGCTAGTAAACAGATATATAGCAGAAAAAATAAACGATGTTAGGAAGTGTAATTCAAGAAGAAATTTAAATATGACTTATGATATTCAGGTATGTTAATCAATTCATATATTAACTTCAGTCTTTTCAGGTATCTTAATTTAACAGCGAAAGAGCATTATTCTTTCTATATTTTCACAACAAAAAGCTTATATCATTTGTATAATCAATTCTATTTAGATTCGAATCAAATTTTTTTCCCCTTTTCACTTCTCATTTAATTTTTGAGGTTATCCTGTTTAAAATTGTTCTTACCTTTAATTGAACGAATATTTGTCTTCAACTTAATTTGACTTAATTTTTAAACAGAATAAGAACATCCCAAGAGAGGAAGAAAAGGATTTTTCTGAAAATGAACCTACTTCAAAGGATATGATCAACTAACTCAGAATTCTCTCTCTCTCTCAGTTTATTTTAAATTTGTTGAGATCTTTTTATATTTTTTTATTTTATAGATAAAATATTTCATTTTTTGATTTATATCATATCTGTAATAAAAATAATGGGGTAAAAATAATCCTTTTACTAACCCCTTTAATCTTTCTTTCTTGTGTTGTTAATTTAGCCATATATATTGTGAGAACATTTTTATATATATATATATATATATATATATATATATATATATATATATATATATATATATATATATATATATATATATATATATATATATATATATATATATATATATATATATATATATATATATATATATATATATATATATATATATATATATATATATATACTGTACCAAAAATTTTCTCAATATATATGGCTAAATTAACAACAAAGAGCAATCTGGGGATTGTGATACCCACTTGTAATACTAAATATTTTTAAATATTTAGGGGGATTATACCCAAGCCAGTTTATAGTGAATTTCAAGAACATGTAAGTACATTATATTTCTTTTGTTTGCAAAAAAAAAAAAAATTTTTTTTTTTTTTTTTTTACATTTGGATAATATTATATATATATATATATATATATATATATATATATATATATATATATATATATATATATATATATATATATATATATATATATATATATATATATATATATATATATATATATATATATATATATATATATAATCTGATCCTTCTAGAAATTAAAGAATTTCCAATCGGATTTTTAATGGGTTTCAATAGGTTCCTTTTGGAAAATTCCAGGGTTTATATAAGTTTTAGGGGAAATTTCTTATGGGTATTTTTCCATGCAAAATTTAATGTATATTTCAAATGGGGTCCAATTGGAAATTGATAGGGTTATAGTGGTTCCATTTGGAATTCTAAACAGACATTGTAGGTAAATTCCTATTGAAAATTTCGAAGTTCCGCATAGCAATTTCCTCAAATGTCCATATGGAAAAAGAACTGGATTTCATGAGAATTGATCGGGTTTTAGTGGTTTTAAAAAGAAATTTCCTACAGGAATTTTAGGAAAATCCCTATTGGAAAGCGCTAATTCCGTACCTGAATTCTTCCCCATTTCCACATGGAAAAAGATAAGGATCCTGTGCGAATTTTCCAACCTGCCGTATAGGATCTAGTTGGAAATCGATGCGGATCCCGTTCAAATTTTTTGCTGGGAATGTGCTCCTCTCCCCTTATTCTTGGATATATTTTAGTTCATTTTTTTTTGTTGAAAGTATTAACTTTTATGCCATCAAAGTGTGTTTTGTTACTATGGGTCGGTTCATATATTGTCCAATAGCTTTTCGTGTCTTCTATTTTTCTCTTATCTTGCTTTTATTGATCACCAGAAATCGTTCCAAGATCATAAAAAATGATGGAAGCGATAGGAGCTGTAACTCTATGACAAACTACAGGCATAGGCGGAAAGAGTGGGGAGGCTTGTCCCGACAAGTTTGTTTGATGTTCGCCTTGTACCAGTGGTTAATAGATCACATCACAGTTACAATAACTACAATAAGCAAGTTTAATTGCGATTTTGAATTGCATTCATAAACAACACATTGGTTATCTCATTTATTAGATTTAGCAAAATACTGCGTATATTTGTAAAACCCCAGTTTGGTTTTTCACGAGTTCGAAAATTTTGGCCCTAATGCGGCAACTCAAAATGAAACGTGTATTTTTAAATATATTTTTCCTATTATCACACATCAAAAATGAAGTACTTACACGCTGTTAGAAACTAAATAACGTAGAATGTATAATTTTGGCGTAAAGGTAAATTTTGGTGTTTTTTTTTTAATTTTTTCCAAATTTTTGGCTCTTTGGGGAACTCCAGATCCAACGTAGGATTTTCTATTATTTTTTCATTGATTAGAATGCAAGTACGCAAATTTTGAGCCCTATTAGAATTCGATACTCAAAATATAGATTTTTTTCGACCCACCTTAGTATATATATATATATATATATATATATATATATATATATATATATATATATATATATATATATATATATATATATATATATATATATATATATATATATATATATATATATATATATATATATATATATATATATATATATATATATATATATATACACAAAACTTGCCACTCTTTTCCACTCACTTCTATCCTCCGTAAACCGCACACCCTCATCCCAGCTCAACCCTTTGTCCCTCAATAACTCCTTGACAGCGCTCATCCAACCTCCTTTCGGTCTCCCCCTACCTCTCATACCCATCATTTCCGAATCGAACACATTTTGCCAATCTCTATCCATTCATCCTACAAACATGTTCAAACCACCTCAGCATGCTCTGTTCAGCTCTTCCAACCAAACTCCTTCTCCAACTACATATCTCCCTTATTCTAATATTCCTGACTCTCTCCCTTCAACTTATACCCCACACCTCTCTCTGACCCTTATTTTGAAAACCTCAACCTTTTTTTTTCTTTTCCTCGCATTCAACCCCCAAACTTCTCTACCATACAAAACTGCCGGTACCCTGCAACCCTCCAACATTTTCAATTTCACCTTTCTGGACAACCTTCCATGTTCCAAATATCCCTCAAACCCCTTAGCACTTTCTCCCCTTCTCTTTTTCTATGCCATACTTCATCATCCACACGTTATCATCTCCTCCACAAAATTCACCTCCAGGCATTTAAATGAGTTTACTCACTCCAATCTCTCCCTCCCTACTTTAATCTGCCATTGGCCACCCCTTCCCCTCCCCTCCCCATTTTTCACCCATAATATTTTACTCTTGCCCGCATTCACTATCAAGCCCAACTAGCCACAACCTTTTACAAATTCCTCCACCAAAACCTTGAAATCCTCTTTTGACTCTGCAAGAGGGAGAATATCATATGCATTCAATAACACATTCGTTTCCCATACTTCCTCTTGTTCTCTCATTCTTACCCATCTACCTTCTCTAACCATCAATATCACCACTTTGCCAATAAATAAGTTAAAACAACTTCGGAAACATTACACAACCCTGCCTCAACCCATTATATACATAAAAAAAATCAGTTTCCATTCTATTTACTCTCATACATGCCCTGCTATTCCTATAAAATGCCCTTATACCCTCCATATCTTTCCCCTCAATTTCATACTCACTTAGAACCTCCCATAGTTTACTCATATTCACCCTATCATAAGCTTTTTCCAGATCCATAAAACACATACAAATAATTCCCTTTATCTCTACTTTTCTCTTCGATCATTCTTAAAGAGAAAACCTGATCCGTACACCCACTGCCTTCAATAAATCCTCCTTGTTCCTCACCTATCACCCCATTCATCCCTATCCTTTACATTAAATTCTACCATATACTTTCCACTACGCTCAAACTCTCATACTTAAATTTATCACCCTTTCCTTTTTATAAAGGGAATATACACGCATCTTGCCAATCTTTACGCACCTTTCCCAATACCCAATATAATTTAAACAATCATGCCAACCATTTTATTACTCTCACCCCCCCACCCTATTCTGACGACATCTCTCCACTCATCTCATCCAAACCAGACGATTTACCCCTCTTCACTTTCTTCAGTGTTTTACCTACTTCTTCTACCGAAATCTCCCCCTCAATTTCCCCTACCATTTCTTCCCTTTCCCCCTCCGTCACTACATCTTCACTCCTTGCCTAAAATCATTCACATTTAGCAGACTGTTAAAGTATTCCCTCCATCTTGCTCCAACTTCACCTTCTACCTGTATTATTTCACCATCTGTTTCCTATATCCCCCTCTCATTACCTTTCCCTTATTTCTTACCTTATTCACTTCCTTCCAAAACATCTTACTCATTTCTCTAAATCCTTCCATTATCTTATAACTCCAGTTCTCATCCGCTCTTTCCTTTGCCCTTCTTACTTCCATTTTGACTATCCTCTTCTTATTCTTGT